>PVLD010012003.1:0-62347 GCA_004027595.1 Dinomys branickii | reverse complement strand
ATCTTATCTATAATTTGGTATTTCCTTTAATGTTTTTGTGTTAACTAATGTGAAGATAACTATGTAATACAACATCCAGTTCTAATTCCCTACTATATTCTGTATAACTTTGTATTTTCTGTATTGTTTATGGCTTTTCTGGTTCATATGTCTCCATTCTTTTGTCTTTAAAATAAAATAAAAAAATTTAAAAAAAAAAGATCTACAATTAATAATAATTCCTAAAAAGGTTTAAGTATTCCAGCACGATTCTTTACTCTTCCTCATTTTGTGCATGAAGAACTTTCAGTTCCAGGGAAAAGTGTTCCATTATCAGCACAAGAGAAACATTTGAATTCCTTTAACAATCCTATTTGATGACTTTCTGGTTTAAATTAAGCCCAGTATTTTCTTTTTAGGTCTTGAGATGTTTAATTTGTACTAGTATGAGGATAATCTAAGAGCCAAACCAGTAGTTTGAAATTATAGTGCAATAAGATGGTTCGTTTTGTTTGTTTCTGACATAAACTTCTTCTCTGAGACTTCATCTGAGATGTATGAGATGATGCAATTGTATGTTGGTGCCCACCTGAACTCTGGACTTAATTAATTACCTAGTTCTTTTTCATTTTATTTGATGACCCTGTCTGAACTGAAAGAACCAATCTTTTTCCACTGTCAGAAACTAAGTTGAGTTTAGCAACAAGGCACACTGCTGGGTAATGAGAAATTGGGATATCACTAGCAAGTTGTCACTTTGCAGTTGTTTATAGATTGCAATGTTTCTCGTTCAGTGTGATATGTTGCCAATACGTACTTATCATGTAAATCAGCAACATGCTATGTCTGCCTCTCATTTCCTATTAACTCTTGTTCTTCATATCATTGTTATTAGACTAACCAGAACCATTAGGTAAGAATTAACCTAATAAATTCACCAATAGTCATATCCTCTTCTTGATTTATAAAATATTAATATTTATCTTCATATAGCTACTCTATCTTGAGAAATTCTGTCTCATGTGCACTAATCATTACTTTCTCATTGAGAAAGATGAAAGATAAAATGAATTTGTAGAGTTCAAAATTTAAGTGAGATTCAATCATATAAAATCACTTTTATTAAAACAATCAAAATTACCTCAAGTGCAGATATTAGTAGAATATAATTGCTATGGTTGATACACTGTGTCAACTTGAAACATTTAGAAGTTTAACTAAGTGACTCAGTGGTAGGCCAGGGTCCTCTCTTTACAAAGATCTTCATCCCATGCAAGAGAAGGGGACTCAGAGGGTATGAGTGCTGGACACCCCCTCCTGGGAGGGAGCCTGTTCACTGTATAAGGGAAGAAAAGTGGCTTGTTCTCCTTTGTGTTGTTGTTTTTGCTGTCTCCCGCTGCCTTTAAGTTTTACCCCTGTGCCATGCCACCATGCCTTGGAGCCAGCTGATTAGGGATTCAAACCTCCACAAACTCTGAGCTAAATAAACCTTTCTTTGCTTAGTTTTGGGCACCAGATATTTTGTCTCAGCAATGAGAGAAAAGGAACTAAAACAGAACTTGGTACCAGCAGCAGAGTCATTCCTGTGACAATGCCTGACTGTGTGGTTCAAGAGCCTTTGGAAATGACTTGCAGAAAGAGGTTGGAAATGTTTGAAGATGTGACCTGAAAGAGTAGAGCTGAAATACCTTATGCTGTTCTGTATGGGAGAATCTGGTCAGAGTTCAAAAGACCAGAAGGCTTATAGTAATCCTGCCATTACAGATGAGGTTTGGGAGGTTTCTGCTGGTAAGAAAGGCCACATTGGGTGCTGGACTGCAGGTAATATATGTTATGCCTTCACAAAAATTTGTCTACATTTTGTTCATGTCAGAGGCTTTTCCTGAGACTGAGATTAGGTAATTAATATGGCAGACAAATTTCAAGGCAATGAAATGTTGAGACAGTAGCATGGCTATTGTTGGGGCCTTTTAGCCAGATTTCTGTTGAGAATCAAGAAAAAAGAACCCAGCAGGGTGATTTAAAATGTTTTGAATTTTGGAACTGGGGATATAGCTCAGTGGAATAAGTGCTTGCCTGGCAAGCACAAGGTCCTGAGTTCAATCCCCAGTACTGCCAAAAAAAAAAAAAAAAAAACGAGTAAGTGTTTTGAATTTTGCCAGAAAGGAAGCTCCAATAAAATTGCAAACTACAAAGATAGAGATCAAGAGGTCTCAGTTTCCAAAAGTAACAGAAAGTTATAAAAGATGGCCTATGAACATCACAGGAAGCAGCAAGTATCCACCTTTTGCAGCCTTCAAACTTCAGAAGTGAAAAACTTTGCTCTAAAAGAAACAAACCACAAAGCACCATGTTCCACAATGGTGGCAGCATAAAAACATCTGTTCCCCAGAATTGGATTCAGAGTGCCTGGCGATCCAGGCACTACACCCCTACAGCCAACAGAAAGGAAAGCCTGGCTCCTGCTCCAGCCGGCAGCAGTCACTGGCATCATCCACGTGACGCTGGTCTTAGGTGCACACAGAATGCAGGAGTTGTGGGGTTAAAAAGGCCTCCCCTCCAATTTTAGGACTGGGAGGTCAGTGTGTCCCTGAGAAGACACTGTTTAAAGCTGAGTGAGAAGTCAAGGGTGCAGTGGAGGCACCAGAAGTTTGGAGAAGGCAGGAATGTGAGCAGTGTAAGGAAAGCTGTCATGTAGGACTAGAGCAGGCCTAAGAGAGAAGCCATGGGGGTACAACCACCAGGAGTTCTGTAGGGGTGGAGCCACCCAGAATCTTCTGGAGTTCACAATGTATCACAGA
Source organism: Dinomys branickii (assembly GCA_004027595.1). Classification (NCBI taxonomy): domain Eukaryota; kingdom Metazoa; phylum Chordata; class Mammalia; order Rodentia; family Dinomyidae; genus Dinomys; species Dinomys branickii. Next base: position 59,567 of record PVLD010012003.1, on the reverse strand, counting down.
TTGCCCCAGATGCTGCACAAGGAACTGCAAGGCTTACTGTTTGTCCTGCTGGATTTTGGATTTGTTCTGGTCCCATTCCTTTCTATCCCCTTGTCTGTAACTTTTGGAAGGAAAATGGTTATCTTTTGCCATTGAATGTTGGAAGCGTTTAACTTTTCATTTGTACAGAGGCTTGCGGCTAAGAGTTTGCCTTACATCTCAGAGGAGACTTGGGACTTGGACTTTCCAGCAATGTTGCAACTGTTAGGACTGATGAGCCATTCAACTTCCAAATGCATATTGTTGACGCTACCTCAGAGCATACTAATTCTTCACCTGCATTGCTAATAACACTATCCTCTATACCATCAAGTGCTGAGAAGGCTTCCATTTAGACATGGACTAAATGCTTTTGTATAAAAGATGTGCATGAGTGTGCAGGGGGCCAGGGGCGGAATGTAATGGCTCTAATGTACTATAATGTTGATAGACTTAATACTGCTTCTTAAGGACTGTTAAGTCTGTGTTACAATGTTCAAAGTGTGAAATGATAAGAATAAGTATGTCATTGTATCTGGAAACTCATTTAAAGAAATGTGTCTGGTTGCCAAATTGACAGGGGATGGATTTTGATGGTTGATACATGTGTCAAGCTGAGAAGTCGAGAAGTTTAACTAAGCAGCTCAACAGGGGGCCAGGGTCTTCTCCCTGTAAACATCCTCATTCTGTGCAAGAGGATGGCAGGGAGATGGCGTGTGTGCTCCAGGTCCCCTGGGTGGAAGTCCCCTGCTCACAATGTAAGGGAGGGAAAGAGGCTGGTTCTCCTCTTCGCTCTTGTTGCTTTTGCTCTCCTTTGGCACCCTGAAGTGTTGCCTCTCTGACACAACAACATGCCTTGGAGCCAGCGGACTCAAATGTCCACAAATTGTGAGCTAAATAAACCTTTCCTTCCTTAAATTTGGGCCTCGGGTATTTTGTCTCAGCGATGAGAGTAAAATAGCTAAGACAATACTATAATCATATGAGAGGACAAGAAAATGCTCAGAGAAATAGGGCGGGCTACCTTTAAGAGGTACCCTTCAAATTCCAAATGCACATTGCTGACTCAACATCAGAGCATACTCGTTCTCTGCCTGCACTGCTATTAACATCATCCTCTATATCATCAAATGCTAACCAGGCTTCCAGTATACCGTCTTACACTCACTTCTAGGGTCTTCTTCATGCAACAAAGTGACCCTCAAAACTTAAGCTAACATCTTATTTCCATTTCTAATCTGCATGTAATGAGCTTGGAATCAAGCACCAAACCACCCAAACAAGAAGTAAAACCACTGACAAGTGGAAAATGAAACAAACTGTTTTAGATTTGTAAGAGAAGTGAAGACACGGAAAGCAACTGACCCTAACTTAGAAAGAGAGAGAGGTACAGGAAAGTGGACGCAGAGCATTACAGCCCACCAAAGCAGAAATCCACAAGCAGAAACCTCTGTCAGGTCCTGTGGCTAGGCGAAAATAACTGAAACCGAAACGGATGAATTACTGGAGATAGAGGGTGAGAGTAAAATCCCCAGGGGATATAGCCAAGGAGGCAGGGCAACTAGGCTTTTATGAGTTGTATGTCCAGGAATCAATTAGGCTATTTCAGTAAATATTGTAGAAAAATTACCTTGTGCTTCCACCGCGGAGAGAGGAAAAATAATATTTTGAAATCTGTCATAAGATTCTGTTCTTAACACTGACTGACCTCAAGAGTACCTATTTAAGTGGAGCCTCATCTGCTGGAGATTTATTAGACCCTGTGTCCTAGAGGAAGGGAAATGATTGGCTTCAGCATATTTCAGCTAATCTATCTCTCCTAAAGAAAGGAGATAGGGTAGTAGAACACAAATAAGCAAAACCTGACAAGTACTTGTGGGGTTCACAGTTCAAAGTAGTTGTGAGGTGTAGGGGCATTAGGTCACTAAAAGATTGGCACCCAATCACAGGGTTGTAGAAAATTTCCCATCCCCTGAAACTTACCATATTACTTAAAGACTTGTTTAGAGTCACTCCTTTTGCTCTGTATACCATATCTGACTATTAAGAATAAAAATATTTTAATACATACAGAAAGGTAAATAACACAGGTTCAAGATAAAAAGCAAACAATATAAAAAGACAAGATATGGCAGGGATGTTGGAATGATCAAGCTGGATTTAAAACAAATATTAATATGCTAAAAGCTCCAATGCATATATCAGAAAGCAATGTGAGATGTACAATGTAAGGAGAGAGAAGGAAATTCCAAGAAAGAAATGCTAACATAAAAAAAATTATCCAAAATAAAGAATCCTTTATTGGCTTAGCAGCAGCCTTAACATAGCTGCAGAACAATTACTGTGTTGGATAACATGACAATTTAAACTTCTAAAACTGAAAATGAAACACACACACACACACACACACACACACACACAGAAATAAGAAAACAGAATATTCAAGCTCTTTAAGGCAGCAAAAAGTGATAACAGCATAACAGGATTTCAGAAGAATAAGAAACAAAGGAACAGACCAGCACTAATAAAGGATAATTTTCCCAAGTTATGTTGGACACCAAACCACTGATACAGTTATTGCAAGTATTTTCAAGGAATACCAAAAGGTTTTCTTTAGATAGCAGGAAAAACGTAGATCAAAAACTTGAATATACAAAAAGAAGAGAAGAACATTGGGGAGGGAAAAAGTGCAGGTAAAAGAATAAATTTCTGTTTTTCTTTCTTTTTAAATTTTATTTTAAATAGAAAAAAACACCACAAAGTCAAAAACAAAACAACAAAAACAATGAAAGTGGTACAGAATTTCAAACTAAGGTGATAGGAAATTAACAATAGTCGTTATATTACATATTGTTATCGTCAAAGTAGTTGTTCAGGTCACCAGACATAGGTGTGTGAGATTCATAAAACAATTAAGCATGAACTGCTCTGTTCAACAAACCAATAGAAATCAGTAGTACAATTATCCCAGCTATATATACATATACATATACACATACATATACATATATGTGTGTATATACATTGCCTTGTTTTCTCTTTTCCCCCATCCCAGCTGTTATTTCCTTTTTAAAAAAAGATGAATATGTAGTCACACTCCTCCCCTTTTCCCTGTCCTCACAACTTTGTGTGCTTGCTGCAGACTACTGCCTCGAGTAACTTCTCTCTGTCATGTTCTAGCTGATGCTGCTTGTGACCATAGTATTATCCAAGGAGAAAGTTGTACGCTGGGGTGAGAACATGAGATAGAGACACAGCATTTTGTTTAAAAGTATTTGTCCCTGGTCCCCACCATTGCTTTTCCTCAGATTCAAGTTCTGATGCCGTTGGCTTCTAACAGTCTGTAAGAAGCTTGAGTTCAAGGTACCAAAGAACTTATGTAAGTCAAATATATATAGAATGTTTGATCTTTCCTAAGAAAGTTGTAACACCTGCCAAATACAGTGGTAATTCAGTTTACAAAATTGATTTGTTTTACAATTTGGGGGACAGTGGCTGTGAAGATGGCCATTGTGGTGTTTGCTACCTGATGCGGAGCCTGTTTTTATATATATTGTCCCTAATCACCATATTTATGCTCACTGTCCACCAGCTACTGTTCAAATTATTTTTATGGCCTTAGGTAGTATAATTCTGGTAACAATTCTACAAATTATCCCTGTTTTAAAGGGGGAGTAAAGCAAATAAATCTGTCCCCCACAAAAAAAGATAAACATAACAATGAAACCAAGTTTCAAAACAGGCTATTAGAACAACTACAATAGTTGATACTGTGTATTGTTGTCTTCGTAGTACTAATTTAGAGTAGAAGATATTTTTCTTAACTGATCTGACAGTTTGTTGAAAATAATAGCAATATTTGCTTATGTGTGCTTATATATGTATAAACATAATTTGTTCATGCATGCTTTGTATAAGTGGGGAGTGAATAGCAGCGATCACACAAGGGATGGGAAGGAGAAATGGGAGTTATATGATAAGCTACTTTTGTTGCTTATGACATTGTATAGCAATAGTTGAAGATGGAGTTTGTAGTTGTAAGTACATAGTGCGTACCCTGTAGCAGTGGTGGTGACCTGTGGCACACACGCCCAGCCGCTGTTTGGTATCCCTGAGAAGTCTGTTAGGGTTCATTGTCACTGCTCTACAGCAATCTCCAAAGTAGGACAAGTAAAATGTTCACAACAGAATCTGAAGAGGATAAAGCCGATATGCCTCCAAAACAAGAAACAAAATAATACAAAATCTACTTCAGTAAATTTCTTGTTCAAAGTATAGAACGATTCAATAATGTCAAGACAGCACTTGTTCCAAAATTGATCCAAACATCAAATTCAACCTTAGTTACCATGCAGGCAAGTTCTTATATGAATGTGGTCACACTGGTGTTGACATTCATATGGACACACAAAAGATGCAGAATAATCAACACAACAATATGAAAGGTGAAGAAGAAAGGTAGCGAACTGACATCACTGGTTTAAAATTTGGTATAAAGTCATAGTAATTAAGCCAATTTGATAGTGCCTGAAGATTAACTGAGCAGAGCAGTTAATGTTCCTGATGTGTATCTCTGTGCATGTGCAGGCGCTTATGCACACATGATTAATTGATCTTTTTTTCAAATTAGCAAAGCAAACAATGGAGTAATGGAAAGTATAGGGTTTTCAACAAATGGCTGTGGAACAATTGCACATCAACATGTATAAAACAGACCACTAAGGCATCTAGATAAAGACCTACCCACTTCACAAAAATGAGCTCAAAATTATTCAGAGATCTGAACATAAAATACAAAACTATAAGAGTTGTAAATTTTTATTAGTATATGTTTGCACTGCATGATAGTATTCATCTTGGACAGTGGTATATGTACATAATACATTGTAATTGTTTCTATGTCCACTTTCCCTCCCTTCCCTCCATCTCTTTCTTTTTGGGGGGCACCAGGAATCCGTCCAGCTCAGGCGGGTGCTGCGTCGCTGAGCTAAATCCCGGCCCTCCCTCCATCTATTAACCTCCTTTCCACTTGGGAAGGACTTACCCACTTCCTATTTAATTTTATTTTGTTCTCTATTTATATTTTGAATTTGTCATATAAGAGAAACCATGCAATATTTAATCTAGTATGTCAGATTTATTTCTCTTAACATTATGATCTCAAGATGAATCCATTTTGCTACAAAACTCATATTGCATCTTATCCCAGAAAGAATGGCCATCATCCAGAAACCAAATAATAACAATCGCCTGTGAGACTGCAGGGGGAAAACACCCTTCTACATTTTTGGTGCTAGTGTAGACTGCTACTACCACAACGGAAATCAATATGGAGATTCCTCAAAAAACTAAATCAGAAATGCCATTTGAGCCAGCTATTCCCCTTCTGGGTACTTTCATGAAAGAATTAAAGACACAGTGCTGCACTGAAACATACATACACAGGTTTGCAGCAGCACAAGTTATATCAGCCAGATCTTGGAAGCCACCTATATGTCAATCAATAAGAATGGGAGGGAGAAGTGGGGATTATTTCATCATTGTAAGGTACTTACATGAAATTGTATAGATTATTTGAAAATGGACTTTGTAGTTGTAAACATGTACTGTGTACTCGATTGCAACCATTGAAATAGAATAAACAAACAAAATGAAAAATAACTAAAGAGAACTAAACTCACAAATATATTTGGGGTGGTGGATAGACTGGAGGAAGAAATTATGTTGTTTACAAATAGTTGAGTACTATGCTGCCATAAAGAAGGATATACTTGAGCCATTTGTAGGAAAATTTGAAAGCTTTACATCTAGAGTATTCCATGAGAGAAAAGACAGATAGGCTGCACTTCATTACAATTAAAATTTTCTGATCTACAAAAGGCAGTGCTCAAAGAAATAAATTAATTGTATGCTACATACCGGCAGAAAATATTTACAGAATACATATCCGATCCAAAATGTTTTAAAAATACTTAAAGCTCAAAGAATAAGAAAATGAGCAATTCATTTAAAAATAGGCAAAAGATCTGGGAAAAAAAAAAAACCAAAAAACTTCCCCAAGACAGCACAATGTACCGAAGAAAAAATAGCAATGAAAATTAGCTCCACATCATATGCAACCAGGGAAATGCAAATTAAAGCAATGATTTAACCGTACCCCCAAAGCAGGATGGTGCAAATCAGAACACTCATGATGCCGAATACTGAGCATCAAGAATCTTCATCCCCGCTGGTATGAATGCAAAGCTGCACAGCCACGTGAGAGCCAAAGAGCCACTTTCTTATGAAAATATAATTTTTTCATATGATTCACCAACTTCTGCTCATGTGTTGTAATAAGTTGAACAGTGTGTCCACCTAGAAGTTTGAACAAAAATATTCATAAACTGTTATTTTTTTCCAAATTTTGATAACAACTAAATTACCCCACAGCAGATGAACAGATGTTATAAACTGTGACAAACTCAAGAAATGTGGTATTATACAGCAACACAAAGGAAATTATCTATCAAGCCAAGAAAAGACATGCAGGAAACTTAAATAAATATTTTTAAGTGAAAGTCCATCTGAAAAGGAAATGTACTACATATTTCTGACTATATACCATCCTGAAAAAGAAAGGTACCTTTTTGGATAAGGTAAAAAGGTAAGGTAAAAACAAATTAATATTTGGCACATGATGAGGGGATTGGATTAGTGAATAAGCAGAATGACCAGGATGTTTTGATCAGTGAAACTCTCATGTGCTACTGAAAAAGGGTGACCACACGCCATTACACATTGTTTTTAACCCATGTGCAACACCGAAGTAATGCTAATGTAAACCATGGACGCTGAATGTTAATGATGTGTCAATGTTGGTTCACTTGTTGTGACATATATGATGAGTGACGCTGGTGTTAGAGTGTATGCATGTATAGAAGACAGTGCATGCAAAATCTATCTCTTTCCCCCTGATGCCTGTGATCTTAACATGGTTTAAAGTAAAAGTTATTTTTAAAAGTTATTAACTTGTTATACACTAATATTTCCAGTGCATAGAATGGAACTCTCATTTTAGGTGTTCCTTTGTTGAATGAATGAGTGGGAATTTTATACCGAGTCCTTTTGGAGAATAGCATAAAAACCCATAGAAAAAATTGAGAGTAATGTTTAAAATATTTCATACATATTACATCATAAAATGGGACTCATCAGAATTCAATTTTGACTAATTGCATTGGATATTGATAAAACCACCACACTAGTACACAGCTGCTGTGTGTTGACGTAGTGGAACCAACCAGGTCTCATGGGAAGCACAAGCTATTTTATCTGGAGACCAAGTAGCAGGTGAATGCAGGAAAATTAAAAACTTGCAGTCTTATCATGAGAGAGCTTTCCAGAAATTCCAATGGCATCTAGCTAATATCCATCATCCTCTTCTCCAGAACAATAATGCATTTGATGTTTTTAAATAATATGCTCTATGTTTTTCTGTTTAATATGCTTCTGTCAGAAACAAGAATTGGGAAGATTCTTTTCAGTTTTGCAAGTAGTAAGGACTTAAAAAGCCACATTTTAGGGAATTATATTTAGAAATTCCTTGACTCATAGTACTAGAGACGCAACATGAGCCATGGAAGCAAAACATGAAAATAGTTGTTATCGGACACTTGGGTGCTTCATTAAACCACTGGGTATTGATGTAGCCAGGTCTCAGAAACAACCGGAAACAAATCATTAAACCTTTCCGTCATTCGTATTTGCTTCTCACTCTTGGTCTGCTTTATTTTTTAATTAGTAACAAACTTTTTCTCAGAACAGTAATAAAAAGTCAGCTGTCACCAGGGTATTTTGAGGCTTTCTATATTATTTTCCCAAAGAGCCACAATTTGTAATTCCAAAATTTATGCCTCCAGAAAATATCACTGGTTGACCAAGACATAGCAGCATTCTGATTATGAACCAACTGGCTCTGCTCAAGTGAAAGCACTGCAAGATGGGCTGGGACCCGCATTCTACCCTACTTAGACAGCCAAGTGTGTCTATGAAGCAGAGTCAGATTTTCTGAGCCCATGATGTGGGAATTACACTGAACTTCACAAAAATAGGATGATATAGATTTTCCTATGACTGGATTGTCAAAAATTGTCATCAGTCCAATAAAATGCTTTGTATGTTAGATGCTCAGTAAGTATTTACTTTATTGATGCATTTTATCTCTGTTAATTCAACTACAAATTGGTACAATGTGTTAATATCATAAATATAGTAGGCAACAAGAGAGTAAAGTTTAAAATGGAAAACTTTCATCACAACTGATTAAATTCTGCATTGGCTTAATGGATGTGTGAACCACAGTGAGTAAATTACCTCTGCATGCCTTAGGATTTTTCCCCTATAAAGTGGTCATTATCGTAGTATTTCTAAGATGTGTCATGAGAGTTACAAAAGTTTACTCATGTGAAAAATGTAGCAGAAGGCAATTGATCACCAAATGCTAACTGGCGTTACAATAAATAACCACTGGATATCTTAGAAATAAACTTATAAAAATACAAAGAAATTTAGTTTATTTTTTGTTTATATTATAACAGCTATTGTATAACCTTAATTACAATTTTGTCTTTATTGTTAAAATGAATAGAGTGCATATTAAACACATTATGTTGGATTTATTTTCAAGTTGCTTTCTGAATTTGTGGACTATATTTGCTGGTTAATTTTCTTTTTAAAATCTTACTAGCCAAGAAGGTACAGTGTGAAAATATGAGCAGATAGATTACAAATTGATCAAGTGCTACTGCTTTGATGAGGGAAATTAAATCTATGAACAACTTTTATTTTTAATGCTCCTGGGTTACTTTTTCCTTCTTTCTTTTAGTTGTGTTGTGAGTTTTTATTTTCCATTTTTACGCAAATGACTGTTCGGGGACAGTTTATGTTGGAATGCACAGTATCTTTCCAGAACTCATTTTCAACTCCTTGCACTTTTTTAGTTGAAAATACTCAGAAAGATCAATAGGAGAATCAGTAACTTTTACAAGGAAGATAGTTTTATGATTCATACCTCCACTTTCTCTCAGAGAGGCTATTCTAAAAAGCTATTTTGGGAGTTCTATCCTCAGTGCACCACAATAAAGCAAACTTCAGGAAAGTTACACAACCTCCTGTAGTCATTACTTTTCCAGGATCGGTAGCTCAAATGGTTTTCAATGACAAAAATAGTAACTAGAGTCTACACAACTAATACACTATTACATTTGTACCCCACAAAGATTAGCTGATGAGATCCAAGATATCTTGGTGCCCAAGTGTCTCTGCATAAAACTGGTTGAAATTTGAAGAGTGAGCGCTATTGCCATTTTCTCAGTGGGTGTAGGATATGTATCTAATTACTTAGGCAATGCATTGTGTAGTGTGGTGCTATAGATGACCATGCAGGGAAGGGCTTTGGGTCACTCAGAAAAGACAAGCTAAATGAGTACCATACCCTCCACGTCCTATATTTTAGATGAGGAAACAGAAGAATTTCAAAGAAATTTTTTAGTAGAGGATTGTGTATCTATTAACATGAAATGGATACTTGGATGGGGCAGAAAAGGATTCACTGATTTTAAAATGAGAGGGTCCGGAAAAAAGAACCCATCCTATGATGTCTTTCACCAGCTGTCCCATTAGGTGTACTTCTCTCTTTTGGTCAGAAAAATAGACAGCTAAAGATATTTCAAAAAGAAAAGCAGTTAGAAATTCAATTAGCACTTATAAAATTCTTGGAAAGATTATGGGAATATTAGCATGATATAGCTTTTAAACTTGCTGGTAGTTCTAATGATTCAGGAAACTGGAAGCATTTGGAGATGGTTCTACTGCCTCAGACCTCAGCAGGCTGCTCCCAGAATGATGTACCCACAGGGCTACAAAATGTCGGGTCCCTGTTGTCCCTGCTTTCTCTGAGGCTGCCCAAAGCACAATTTCTGCTTTTCATCCCTCTTCCATATCTTTCCTGAGTCTGCACATAAGCAAATACACACAGGAATATTTCAGGAAGAAAATGTAATCATATAGATGCAGAACTCATATAACAAGAAGAGATTTGGATAAAGTAAGAAAGTAATAATAATCTCATGAGCATAATATTAATAGTACTGAAGCCTCTGAAGTATAAAAATAGGAGATAATTTATGAATTATTTCTATGAACAACCTCTTACTACTTTCTACTATTTACCTATTAAAATATATAATACAGAAATCCAGAAAAAATTGTAAGTTTAAAAAGTGATATGTGAAGTATTTCCGGCAAAAAGAGTGAAAAGATCTGAGAAAAGAGTAACATACAGATATTAAAATATAGGTAAACTGACATAAGCCACTAATAAAATATTTGCAAAAGGTAGCCAAAATCACCTTTTGCATTTTTTCCGGGAGAAACAAATTCTGTTTTTCATAATACTAGAAAACCTATTTCATGAAGCTTGTTTCTTTAAAAGTCCTAAAAGAAACAAAGCAGACATGTATTATTAATACTGAAATGCACATCCCATATCATGCTCAATAATAGGTGCCTACTGGGGCTGGGGATATAGCTCAGTGGAATAAGCGCCTGCCTAGCGAGCTCAGGGTCCTGAGTTCGATCCCCAGTACCGCCAAAAAAAAAAAAATAGTAATAATAGGTGGCTATTAATAGACATACCAAGAGTTTGCTATAGGAAAAGTAATTTTGATTTATATTGTAAATCTGTTGCTCAAAAAGCCTAAGGAAGCAAAACTAACAACTATTCTAAGTTTGCTGGATGATAAAAGGTAATGTAGATAAAATATGACATTAGGAATTAAACATTACAATGCATATAATGTTGTAATGTACTATTGACATAAAAAAGGAGACAGATTTGAAGTGTGCTTACAAACTAATTCTAGTACATATTTGGGAAAATATTATGAGAGTCAGATAATTCCCTTTTAAGGTTGATAGTTTAAGTGTGTAGATGAATCTCAAGACAATTACTGTAATATTCATCATCAGCTTATTTTATGAGTACTATAAGCTAAATGCATTATATTTTCTTGATCTCAGATCCAAATTGGACTCTGAAATTGCCACAGATTGAATGTTTTTACTGGTCTATATTTTTCTCTATCTAATACAAAAAGTTACATAAGTTTATCCAAAATATCTAAATGAACCTACATGAATGTTTGTTTATTTGTTTTTAATGAGATGATAGAACATATGTTTCACATCATTGTGGACTTACTTGGAATTCTTTAAGGTAAAACCCAGAATAATTCAATTGCTAAAGATTTATTCACCAAGTGTTTGTCCTTATACTCTAAAGAGTATAAGGAAGGATTTGAAAATCTGGAATTTGTTCTTTAAGGCATACATAAAAGCTAGCGTTTTCCTACAGAAAAATTCGGCTTCTTATTTTTTAAATTTTAAGAACTCTGTTGAAGTTTACTAAATATATGATTAGACACATATAAAGTATGTGTATTCATAATATTTGATATATTCACACACATATGAAACCTGTACAACTGAAACAATAACCATATCCATCCCCTGCAAGGTTTCCTCAAGCTCCTTCTTACCCCTCGTTTCCATAGCAATTTGATTCCTTCCTGGTGAAACCTAGGACGGCTTTCCCACACGTTCCCACACGTTCCCACGCATTCCCACATGTTCCCACAGCTTGCTTGCATTACCAGCCATTTTATGTAACAGGAATTGAGCTCCTAACTCTATTTTTTTAGTTTACTTACATTTATTGGTACAGTTTAGGTAGGTATAATGATCATATTCCTTATAGAGAATTTGTACCTGCTTGTAATATATCAATTCCTCTTTTTATTCGTTCCCGTTCCCCTCCCTCCAAAGTTCTTTTCTCTCGCCATTCCCAAGGCTCTGCCTTCATTTTGTCCTTCTTTTCCTTCACTCATTTCTCCTTCCTGGTTCCCTTTTCCTTTTGAATGTCTCCTCCTATTTCACATTATCTACTGTACATTTTTATTCTTATTTATATTTTCAGTTTCTCACAGTAAGTGATAATGTGATATTTGCACAATTATCCAATTTATTTCCAATTTATTTCACACTGCCCAATTTCTTTTGCTTATGATTATGGTCTCCAGGTCCATCCATTCAGCTGTACATGTCTCAAATTTTATCTTTCTTTATGGCTGAGTCATACTCCGTTATACTAACAAAGCACATTGTGTTTATCCATCCACTGGTTGATGGGCAATTAGATTGTTTCCAAGATTTAGCTATTAAAAACTGTGCCTCCACTAACATGGGTGCACGTGTATCACTATGGTCTGATGCTTTTAATTCTTCCAGGAGGATACCCAGGAGGGCAAGACCTGGGTCAAATGGGGTCTTTAGTTCTACTTTTTTTTTTAGGAATCTCCACACTGATTTCCACAGTGGTTGCACCAATCTAAACTCCCACAACAGTGAAGTGTTCCTTTTCCTCCAAAGCCTCACCAGTATTTGTTATTACTTGTTTTCTTGTTAATGTCATTCTTTCTAAAGATGGAATTTTATCATTATTTTAAATTGCATTTCTCAAATGACCAATATTGTTGAACATTTTTGTTATGGTTGATACAATGTGTCAACTTGGGGAGTCTAGAGGTTTAACTAAATAACTCAGCAGTTGTAAATCTTGGGGTAAAAGGGATATGCCCTTACCCTTGTGGGATGTGGTTTATGTTAATTTGGGAAGCCTTAAAGGTTAACTGTGTGACTCAGCAGGAAGCTAGGTGTTTATTTGTATTCATTCTAAACCTGTGCAAGAGGACGGCATACAGAGGGTGCGGGTGTAGAGAACCCCCCCCCTCCCCAGAGCGGGTGGACTATAAAAAGAAGAGAAGGACCGGGTTTGAGTTCTTCGGGGGAGCTCCAGTCTTCACCTTCGGCTTGGCCGTCTCCCGGCTTCCGGTGCAGACTCTTCGGCTTCCGCCTGGGACTTCATCATAGACTCATCAGCATTTCATTGCAGACTCAACAGACCTTGATACGGACTTGCACAGACACTGTGGTGAGCTCCAGGCCCCAGGCCTGGGCTGTTCAATCTCCAGTGTGCAGACACCCTCTGCACACTTCCTCATCTAATCCTCTAGCTGACCATTGTAAACCAAATAGGTAATTTGTTATATATTTGTATATCTTGTGTTAAATCTGTTTCTCTAGTAAACCCTGACAGATACAATTATTAATAGATTTATTTGCCCTTTACACTTCTTCTTCTGAGGAGTGTCTATTCTCAGCCAACATCACACTGAACAGTCAAAAACTGAAAGCTTTCATTCTAAAATCATGAGCAAGGCAGGGATGTCCACTATCACCTCTCCTATTCCATATACTTCTGGAAACATCAGCCAGAGTAATTAGACATAGAAAGGAAGAAAAGGAATAAAGATAAGAAAGGAAGAAGTTAAGTTATAATCATATTGCAGATGACATGATGATCTATCTAGAAAACCCCAAAAACTCCAACACACTTTAGATTTAATAACCAGATTTAATAACTTGATTCAGCTAGATACAAAGCTAACACAGAAAAAATCAATAGAATTCTTGTACACAGAAACAAAACCACTAAAAGAGAAATTAGTGAAACAACACTCTTCACAATAACATCTAAAAATGAACTATTTAGGAATTAATCTAACAAAGTAAGGAAAAAAATCTCTACATTGCAAACTATAATACTCTGAAAAAAGGAGATTGAAGAGGATTTTAGAAAATGGAAAGATATCCCTTGCTCTTGGGTAAGAAGAACCAACAAAGTGAAAATGGCCATACTCCCAAAATTTCTACACTGACTTAATGCAATACCAATCAAAATTCCATTAACATATCTTAGAGAACTAGAGAAAACATTTCTAAAATTCATTTGGAACCAAAAGAGACCTAGAATAGCAAAAGTAATTCTGGGCAACATAGGCAAGTCAGGGGCATCACAGTCCCTAACTTGACTTTACGCTACAGAGCCACTGTGATAAAATCAGCATGACACTGTCAAAAAAAATAGACCCAAGGATCAATGGAACACATTAGAAGATGCAGAAATAATTCCAAAAGGACTCAGCCACCTGATCTTTGACAAAGGGGTAAACACATTCACTGCTAGGATGATAGTCTCTTTAGTAAATGGTGCTGGAAAAACTGGCTTTTCACATGCTGAAGACTAAAACTAGACCCACGTCTATCACAAAAACAATAAACTAAAATTGAAGTGAATCAAAGATCTAAATATTGAAACAGAAACACCTAATCCACTGGTAGATAGACTTGGTAGAACTCTGGAAGACAGTGGTGTAGGCAAAGACTATTAACAAAACCCCAGTCATACAGGAATCATCATAAAGAATCAACAACTGGTAACTCATCTTACTAAACAGCTTTGGCACAGTAAAAGAAATCACTAATAGAGTCAAAAGAAAACCTATGAAGTGGGAAAAATTTTATGTCAGGTGTTCTTCAGACAAAGGATTAATACCTAGAATATATAAAATATTGAAAAAAAATCAGACCCACTAAATTCAAGACCCAATCCCCAAAATGGGCATTTTAGGATAGCCTATTCTCTTTTTGTGTAGTTTTCTCCAGTCAGTAGACTAAAACAAGCTGGTAACTAAAAACCATGTGTTATCTTGGATCCAATCATGGAACAGGAAAAGGGAGAATATAAAATTTAAAATGTAAATGAAGTATGATGTTTACTTTATAGTGTGACATAAACATTAGCTCATTTGTCACAAAAGAATTGTATTAATATAATAAGTGTAGAAGAGTGTGTTGACTATATATAAACTCTCTACATTTTTTTTCACAATTTTTCAGAAATCTAAAATTATTTGAACTATTTCCTATAGCCATTCCATTTCTTGTTTCCTAAAGGGAAATGAAAGCTTATGCATAAACAAAATTTATATGCTGATATATTATTAGGTCTATTAGCAGTGCCTTCGTACTGTTGAAAAGTGTCCACCACCAGGTGAATAGATAAAAAAATTGTGATTTCTACATTTATATCCATAACTAGGGGCTGGGGATATAGCTCAGTGGAATAAGTGCTTGCCTAGCAAGCGAAGGGTCCTGAGTTCGATCCCCAGTACTGCAAAAAAAAAAAATAAATAAATAAAATAAAATAAAATAGATTATATCCATAACTAGGTGCAAACTGTGTTGCACTATATACATATGGGAGATGGGAGGAGGCTAGCCAATGATATATAAACTTCAGAAAACTTCTGAAATTTTAGGTGCTATGTATTCAAAATTTCAAATGATATCCTGAACAAAACTTTTGACAGAATACCACTTCTTTATAAGAAATAGCAGTGAGTAAGGTTTATATAATTAATTCAACAGCTGTTTTAACACTGTGGAATAGTTTCTTCCTTTGCTACTCCATTTCTACCAAACCTTTGACAGCTCCTTCACAATTAAAAGGATTATCGCCACCATCTCCTTGGATTAGTAATCCTCAACTTCATCATCCATCTTTCTTCATTCAGAGGGCTGCATTTCAGACCTCTACCTCTTTGTATATCAATCTATTGTTTCATTAATAAACACATGTAGGAGGTTTTCCTTAAGGGGTCAAGAAAAGCAGTGATTCAGAGCTATTTTGATGATAAAAATACTGAGTGAGGGAAATTTGTGTTTTGTAGTTCTCAAAATTGCCAGACATGGCGGCACACATTTTTAATCCAGTATTATGGAGGGCAGAGGCAGGAATTTCATAAGTTCATCCTGGGCAGCTGAGCAAATTATTAAGACCCAGCCTCAAAAAATAAACAGAGGTTGGGGGTGGAGCTAAGTGTGAAGGCCTTTAGCTTAATTGCCAGTGCAGAGAAAAATGACAGTATACAAAAATAGTATCTATCTTATGGACTTATTGCTACACTAGGTAGGAAAACACAGGCGGGGTACTTCAGTGAAGGCCTGGCCAAAGTAAACCCCCAGCAAATGGAAGTTCCATTATTGTGAATTTTATATATGTGTATACTTTAAAATTAGGAAAAAAATTACATTTCAGACATACATTAAATCTTGTCAAAGAACCACTTGCCAACGACCCGAATAGTCTCTCAGGGCTAATAAAAAAGAATCAGGTGGACGCTGATGGACATGGTGGCACACACCTGAAATTGCAGCACTCGTGAGGTTGAGGCAGGAGGATCACTAAGGGTTTGAGTCCAGCCTGGGCTACACACAGAATTCAACATGAGCTTGAACTACATGTTGAGATTCTCTCTCATAAAACAAAAACAAAAACAAAACAAATAAAATAAAGAGAATCAGTTGGAGGTAAACAAGTAAAGTCAAGGAGATTTTTCAGGATTGTGTGTTACCAGTTGCTTATTATCCATGTGAACTAAATGGCATGCATGCCAACCCTACAGTCCAATGCCTATGGGCAGGGAATGGAAAGGTTGGGATTCACTTACTAGTTCATAACTATTTATCTATGATTTTTTTCTGGAATATTTCTGAACACAAAATTTCATGGAAATGCTTTGTGATTGCCTTGTTCATTCACACTAGTGAGATTCTTGTATTAATATTTTCTAATATTGGAATATAGCATTTCATGCTGTTATGGTGTCCTCCTTATCAACTGTGTGGTATGGAATAGAGTTTGATATGAGAGTTAACCTCAAGGAAAATATTTCAACTCAATTATACCTTTTCCATTTCCCCCAAAACTACTTTAATTTCCTTCTAAAAAATAAAGGCAAAGCAAATGGAAATTAAATTGATTGATGTTTACGTATTTTATTCATACTTATGTGTGTTCATTTCAAATACAAAGTGTACTGATCTGGGAGCTATTACAAACTACTTTGATTTCTTTATGCTGTCATCAAATATTGAGAAGAAATAAATGCAGCATCTGTAATTAAACAAATATATAAACTAGTCAGATAAAATTTCTATAGTTTGTTAAATATATGTAAATTTTAGCTTTTAGACTAGTGTTAATTTCACAGCTGACAAGAAATTCAAATTTTTCCTGAATATTTGAATTGAGTCTGCTAAAATGAATTGATAATAGGCAGATTAGCAAGCATAAAGGTATTTAGACTTTATTAATGTGAATAATAAGCAGGAGAAACATACCAAGTATGAATGCTGCTCAAAGAAAGGACCAGTTGGGAGAATGCACACAAATTTAGAAAGTCCTTGGTTTCTAAAGTGTTTAATTTCTTTGGGTTCAAAACGTGTCAGCATGTCAGAACACCGATCTTTAAGGTAGGATTTTTTGGAGCCTCAGCCCAGCAAACTTAAGTAGAAATTCCTGATTTTCTACAAATGCTTTCTCTCTACCTGTCGGAGTTTTCATCACCACCAGCTTCCTGCACCAGAGTGGTACATTTGTTCCAATTGATGAGCCTATAATAAATAGCACACCATCATGGTCCCAAATCTATGGATATATTATAGTTCACACAGTGTTTTGTATACTCTATGGATTTTGAAAAATGTGAAGTGATCTGTGTGTACCATTATAATGTTTGGCAAAATTTTGTTTTCACTTGCAAATTCCACATCAGGTGACAAACAGGACCACAGCTATCTTGCCCACACAAATGCAAACAAGGCCATCTTCTCCAAAATCCTATGAAAAATTAAGTTCATGAACTCAAGCACCAGTTTAGTTTTGTTATTTTAAAGACATTGTACTTCACCTAGTCATCCTTCTATTCACTCTTCTGGTAACCGCTGATCTTTTACTGTGGCCATAGCTTGATCTTTTTCAAACTATCACATAGTTAGAATTACACAGTAGGTTTCTTTTTTTTTTTTTTTTTTTTAACTTCTTTCCCCTTTAAGTTGCATCTAAGATTGCTACTGGGTAGAAGTTCAGTGAGGTCTGAATCTGGACATCAGCTGTCATTCCAAAAGTATAAGAACCCAACCCAAAAAATGGAAAAAGGAGTTTATTTATAACAGGCTGTTAGCTCACACTTCGTTGAACACAAAGAAGCACTTAAATTTAAAGAAGGGTAAAACAAATGCAAAGAAATACCCATAGGGAGATTTAGTCACAAGTTGGTCCAGAAGAATCTAAGTTTTGAATCCTCGTTGTTCTCTGGTCAGGGCATAGCAATATCTACTCGCAATATAAGACACCTTCAAGAAATAGTTTATTTAAAAGAAAATTCTAATTTTCAGAGACCCATTTTAATATTTTGTTTCTAGGATTCTTTATTTTGTTTTCCACAACTTGATTATGTCAGTTAATGTTAACCAAATATAAGTATAATATTAACTAGAACATGTAATTTCAGTAAATTGTAAACACACACACAGAAAATATTTGTTATATTTTATTCAAAGTTTTGAGTTGAAGCACACATAGCAGAACGTGGACATTAATGTGTTTAAAGATTGACCAAAACAAGTAATAACAATAATAATAATAGAGTTTATATTCAGTAAAGAGTTACCGTAACAAAAGTGTATTTACCACTTTCAGTCTACTCACAGTCAAGAATACTGTATTTTATTACAAACTTTTGACAATCAAGTAGTTAAAAGCATGGACTCTGAGCTAATTGCTCTAATATACAGCTTTGTCTTTTACTAGTTGTATAACTACTATGGGTTCAGTTATATCTCCCAGAATGATTTACTGAACTCCTAACAGCTAGAACCCATGGATTTGACCTTACTTGGAGAAAAAGTCTTTGCAGTCAGGTTCTGAGTCACTATACCTTGTGTTTTTCTGAGAAAGAATAGATGCAAAAAGAGATACACAGAAAGACATATGAATGCAGCAGCAGAAATAAAAGCAATGAAGCTGCAAAGCAGGGAAGGTCCAGGATTGGTGCCCACCCCCAGAAACCTAGGCGCCAACAGAAGAATTTTAACTGCTATCAGAGAAGTCATGGCCCTCCTCAAAACTTGATTTTGACTTCTAAACTCCACAACTGAGATTGTAAATTTCTGTTGTTTTATGTCCCCCAATCTAGGGTATTATGTATAAGAGCTGTACTAACCTAATATAATGCTACGATGCTACTCATATATTTTGCCTGAGTCTAGAGCTCTTCAGTAGGGGAGACAGAACTCAAACAGTCTCACTCCAAAACTCCCATTTGGAAGCGTTCATCACTATGGGCCAGCAAGGTTCACAGCTACACAGTGACAAGCTGAGCAACAAGAAATTCAGAGCAAACCAGGATGTGTATGGAGAATCACTCTTCCCAAACACTGAAAGTGTATTTCAATGTTTTTCTTCCTCTGAACTTGGCTCACACTGTAGCATTTAGAACAAAAACCTATATTTGTAGGTTATATAATAACATGGCATTTTGCATTAAAACTTTAATGTCTTTTATGGGGGATTTGATTCTTAGAACTGAACTCATAGAGATATAAGCTTTTAGAATTATTTAAGTTTTCATATATATATACATATATAAACTTTAATAAACAATCACATATGTGGAAAGGTTATGAATTTTAACTGCGGAAAGGTTACTTACATGTATTATGCATAGTGTAATCAAAATTACTCTGTTCAATATCAAAAAATTAAGTGTTACCATAAAGATACTTAGGAAATGCTTATGTATAAAGCAGTAAACTAATAAGATAGGGATATTTCGGGACATTTATGTCTCTATTACTACAAATGTATTTGTTTTTCCATCTGATACCCTTGAATTGCTTGCTAGCTCTTCCTCTGTGGAGTTTATTCCTCTTACTTGTCAAAATTTACTTTTGGGTGTATAAAAATATATTTCCATTTTCTTCCAGTCTGCAAAGCAACTTACAGGTTATGTAACATTTAACTTAGAACATAAATAGCCATGCTGAAAGCTGTAGTATGCTAGTGACACAGGACTGTGTGACAATAAGCACTGGTAGTAAGGGTGCACATAACTTCATTAACACGCTGACTTTCCCTCAGTAATTAATACCATGATTTAATTTTAAAGATCAAAGAAAGAAAACATATTAACACACAGATATTTACAAAATAAAACAAAAACAATACAAGCAATACATATTTTCAGACAAGATGATAGGAAATTAACAATGGTGGCTGTATTAACATATTTATATGTTCAAACTGGTTACTCAGATAAACAAATATAGGCATGTAAGATTTATAAAAAATTAAACATTAACTGTTCCTTTCAAAAAAGTAATAGAAATCAGTAATACAACTATCACAGCTATTCTGTGTATACATATACATATTTTTCCATTACGTCTTTCTTTCCTCTTTTCCTTAATCCCAGTTGTTTCTTCCTTTGAGAAACTTCTTTTCCTTTTATATCTATTGTAGCTTTTAGATTTTATTCACTCTTTCAAGTTCTCACACTAGTGAGACAAAATGGTGTTTACACATGCAGGTCTGATTTATTTCATTTATGAGTATGGTCTCTAGTTGTGACCATTTACCTATAAAAGCCCAGGATTTATCTGTCTTTATAGCAGAGTAATAATCCACTACATAAAAATACCACAACTGTTTTATTGATTCCTCAGTTGATGGGTATTTGGGTTGCTTCTACTATTTAACTATTACAAATTGCACTGCTATAAACATGGGTGCACATATATTGCTGTGATATGTTTTCAGTTCTTCTGGAAAAATAATCAAAAGGGGAAAAGTTGTACTGAATGGGACCTCTAATCCTAGTTTATTGAGGTATCTCCAAACTGATTTCCACAGTGGTTTCACCAGTCTGCATTTCCACCAAGAGTGGAGAAGAGTTCCTTTTTCCTCACAGCCTCTCCACCATTTGGTACCTTTTGATTTCTTGATGATCGCCATCCTCTCTTTCCAGTTAGATGGAATCTCAGTGATGTTTTAATTTGCATCTCTTGAATGGCTAATGATATTGGACATTTTTTCATGTATTTATTTGCCATTTGTATTTCTTTATCTGGGAAGTGTGTGTCCATCTCAGATGCCCATTTTTGGACTGGGTCTTTTATGGGGGCCCTGATTTTTTTTTTTTAATTCTTTATATGTTCTAGATAGAAATCCTTTTCCTGAGGAAAAGCTAGCTAAAAATTTTTCTCAATTTATGTGTTTTCTTTTTATGCTGCTGGTGATTTCTTCAGATGTGCAAAAACTTTCCTGTAGGATGAGATCCCAGTTGTTGATTATTTGAAGTACTTCCTGTGCAATGTGGTTTTTGTTCTCAAAAACCACATCTTGATACCAAACCATATCTTGATACCACATCTTGTCTGCTTGATACCAAAAGCAGACAAAATGATGTTTCCTATCATCTTGTCTGAAAATATGTATTGCTTGTATTGTTTTGTGGTTTTTGCCTACTCCTATGTCTTCAAGATTTTTACCTGCTTTCTCTTCCAGTAGAATTAATGTTTCTGATTTAATATTGAGATCTGTGATCCATTTGACTTGAGTTTTGTGTATCATGATAGACATGGGTCTAGTTTAAGTCTTTGGCATATGGCGAGCCAGTTTTCCCAGCACCATTTATTAAAGAGGCCATCTTTCTCCACTGAACATGTTTGGCCCTTTTTTCAAAGATCAGGTGGCTGACTCTGTTTGTTGTTGTGGCTGTTTCTTCCAGTCTGTTCCATTGATCCTCTAGTCGGTTTTTTAGCCAGTATCATGCTGATTTTATAGTATAATTTTGTAGTATAATTTCAAATTTTGTAGAATAATTTTGTAGTATAATTTTGTGGTATAATTTCAAATAAGGGACTGTAATGTCACCTGCCTTGTCTTTGCTGCCCAGGGTTGCTTTTGTTATTCTGGGTGTCTTCTGGTTCCAGATGAATTTTAGGACTGTTTTCTCAAGATCTGTAAGCTACATTAACGGCATTTGAATTGGAATTGGATTGAGTCTGTACAGAAATTTTGGAAGTATGGCATTTTCACAATGTTGGTTCTGTTTATCCATGAGTAAGGAATATTTTCCATTTTCTGAAATCCTCTTTGATCTCTGTTTTCAGAGTACTGTAGTTTTCATGGTATAGCTCTTTTACTTCTTTTGTTAGACTGATTCCTAAATATTTCAATTTTTTGGATGTTATGGTGAAAGGTATGATTTCCTTAATTTCTCTGTGTGTCTGTTGTTTGTGTACAGGAATGTTATTGATTTTTGAGTGTTGATTTTGTATCCAGCTACACTACTGAATTTGTTTATTCATTCTAGGAGTCTTTTTCTGGAGTCTTGTGGTCTTCCACGTAGAGTATCACGTCATTTGTGAATAATGATAATTTCACTTTTTCCTTTCTTATCTTTATTCCTTTTAATTCTCTGTCTTGTCTAATTGCTCTGGCTAAGGCTTCCAGAATTATGTTGTATAGGAGTGGTGACAGTGTTCCTGATTTTAATCTTGTTCCTGATTTTAAAATTAAAACTTTCAGTTTCTGTCCATTCAGTATAATGTTGGCTGTTGGTTTCTCATAGATGTCTTTGATCAGATTGAGGTGAAGACCATCAATTCCTCTTTCTGTAGGGATTTTATCTTGAATGAGTGTTAGACTTTGTCAAAAGATTTTTCTGAACCTATTGAGATGATCATTTGTTTGTTTGTTTTTTTCCCTTTGGTTCTATTGATATGTTGTATAACATTTATTGATTTGCAAATATCAAACCATCCCTACATTCCTGGAATGAATCCAACTTAGTCATGGTGTATTATTTTATTTATGATTTTCTGTACTCTGTTTGCTAGTATTTTATCGAATATCTTTGAATCTGTGTTCATTAGGGACCCAACCAAGAAAGAGAGCTACAGGCCAATCTCTCTAATGAACATAGATGCAAAGATACTCAACAAAATATTGGCAAATAGATTACAACGAATCATAAGGAAAATTATACACCACGACCAGGTAGGATTCATTCCAGGAATGCAGGGATGGTTCAATATTCGCAAATCAATAAATGTAATACACTATATTAATACAGTCAAAGACAAAAACCACATGATCATCTCAATAGATGCAGAAAAGGCTTTCGATAAAGTCCAACATGCATTCATTAGGGAGATTAGTCTGTAGTTCTCTTTCTTGGTTGGGTCTTTCTCTGCTTTTGGTATCAGTTTAATACTTGTTTCCAGAAGTTAGTTAGGGAGAATTATTTCATTTTCAATTTCATTGAAGAGTTTGAGGAGTATTGGCATTAAACGTTCTCTGAATTTCTTGTAGAATTCTGTTGTGAATCCATCAGGACCTGGGCTCTTCTTTGTTGGTAAGTTTTTAATCATATTTTCAATCTCATTAATTGTTATTGGGTTTTTCATGATTTTTATATCTTCTTCATTCATCTTTAGTAATTTGAACACATGTAGGAAACTTTCTATTTCTTCTGAGTTTTCTGTCTTATGGGAGTAAACATTTTCAAAGTAGGTGTTGATGATCTTTTGAATTTCTATAGGATCCGTAATTGTTTCACACATTTCATATCTTATTGCATGAAGATGAGATTTTTCTTTTTTTTGATAAGGTGCTGGGGGTTTATCAATTTTATTTATTCTGTCAAAGCCAACTCTTTGATTCATTAAATATTTTGTATTGCTTTCTTCATCTAAATTACATTAATTTATGCCTTGATCTTTAAACTTTCCTCCATTCTTTGGGCTTGAATTTTTTTCCTAAAAGTTTGAGGTGAAGCATTAGGCTATTTATTAGTTTTCTTTGTGCTTTTTTTCAGATGTGTGAGCTCACCGCTATCAGTTTCCCTCTGAGGACTGCTTTCAGAGCATTCCACAGATTCTAGTAAGTTTTATCACATGTTTCCATACATTTGTAGCTATTTTTTAATTTCATCTTTGACCCATTGGTTGTTCAGGAGGTTGTTATTTAATTTTCATGTGTTTATGGGGTTTTTGTGGCTCTTTCTGTCATTCATTTTCAATTTCATTGCACTATGGTCAGTAATATGTATGGGATAATTCAATTCTTTTGCATTTAGTTAAGCATGCTTCATGATGTGGAATTTGCTCTATTTTGCAGAATGTCCTATGTGCAGCTGAGAAAAATGTGTATGGGTGGATGAATACCTACTAAGTCCATTTGTTCACAGATTTTGTTCAGGTCTATTATTTTTTCACTGATTTTTTGTCTAGTTGATCTATCTCTTTGTGTCAGTGGCATGATTAAGGCCCCTATTACAATAGTGTTGTTAGTTACTTGGTTTTCATGTTTATTTGCTTTATTTAGTTGGATGCTCCCATATTTGGTGCATACATGGTTATGATTACTGCCTCTTCCTTTTGCAGTTTTCCACTAACAAGTATGTAGTGAACTTCTTTATCTCTTTTAATTGTTCTTGGTTTGAAGCTCACATTGTCTGCAAACACAATAGCTACTCCTACTTTTTTCTGGGTTCCTGTTGCATAGAGTACTGTTTTCCATCTTTTGACTTTCAGTCTATGAATTTCCTTTTGCGTTAAATGTTTTTTCTGTATACAGCATATAGTTAGCTTTTGTTTCTTGATCCACTCTGCCAGTCTGTTTCTTTTGATTGGTGAACTGAAGCAATTTACATTAGTGGCTTTAACTAATATTTGTTGGCTTCTCTTTGTCATGTTATTTACATACTGTTGGTTTCCTACTTTGTCTTTCTGTTTAATTGCTTTCTTTGCTTGGGGTTTCCTTTCTATTGTTGTTTTTAAAGTTGTGATCATTTTTGTCTCTTTCTAGAATATCTTTTACTACTGCTTATGAGGTTGGTTTGGTGTGCATGAGTTCTACATTTGTACTTTGTCATGTACTATTTAGCTATTACAAATTTCACTGCTATAAACATGGGTGCACATATATTGCTGTGATATGTTTTCAGTTCTTCTGGAAAAACAACCAAAAGAGAAAAAGTTGTGTTGAATGGGACCTCTAATTCTAGTTTATTGAGGTATCTCCAAACTGATTTCCACAGTGGTTATTTGGATAAGTTGGAAATATTTTATTTTTCCATTAAATTTGAAGGATAGTTTGCAAGATGTATCAGTTTGGGTTGGAAGAAGCTGTTTTGTCTCAGAACCTGGAATACTTCACTCCAAGCTCATCTCAAATGGATGGTTTGTGTTGAGAAATCTGTCATGATTCTGGTGGGCTTTGCTTTATAGGTGATTTGTTTCTTTTCTCTAACAGCTTTTAATATTCTGTTCTTTTGCTGGATATCTTGGATCTTGATTATTACATGACAGTGAAGTTTTACTTTGGTTATGACTGGTTGGATTTCTATATGCCTCACTTCCTGTATGTCACATTCTTTTTTCATGCTTGGGAAATATTCTGCTATTACTTAGGCAAATATTCTTTTTACTTCATTTGTGTTGCCTCGTGCTGTTTTGTTGACACCTATTAGTCTTACATTATTTCTCTTTGCATTGTCTTGCAGCTGTTGAATTGATATTTCCTGCTTCCCTGTTAATTTTAAGACATCCTTCCTTTTGTGATCATTAGCTGCAATGCTCTCTTCAAGATCTGAATTTTATCTTCAGTTTTGTTTAAGCGGTTTTGCCAGCTTTACATGGAAGTTTTGAGTTAGATATCTCTTTAAATCTATTTCATCCATTCTAGTTATGTCCCATATTGTTCATTTAACATTTCCATCAGTTTCCTATAGTCATCTGTTTATTATATGTCTTCTTTAGATGTGCTGAGCAATTCTTTCATCACTGTTGTTGTTTCATTTTTTACCTGAGAGATTATTTCTGATCTGATTTCTTCAGTGACGTGTTGGAGTTGTTTCTTACTTCTGTTACAATCATTTCATTGATTTCAGGTATGTGATTACCATTTTCTCCTATGTCAGTGTCTCCTGGACTTGTTGTAAGTGGAGTAGAGTTCTGAGATTGCATTTTGGTCCTTCATCTTGTCATTTTTGATGCCAGAGGCAGAGTGCCCAGTTTTACTCTTCCCTGGCAGCTCACCAAAGGTCCCTAGTATCTCTAGTTTTCCTGAGGGTCAGACTTGCCACTCATTGGCTGCAGAGATGGGTTGCTCAGTCCAGGGTCACCAGGCAGTTAGTGGAGTATACCCAGTTCTCCCAAGCCTCAGATGTGAACAGCGCTGACAGTGGGTCATGGACTGCCTGGTCCAGTGTCCCCAGGCATCTCAGGGCATGTGCAAGGCCCAGATGTGAAATGCAATTGTGGCAGGATCATGTGCTGCCCGGTCTATTGTCCCTGGGAAGTTGATGGTGTGTGTAGGTGATGGTTAACCTTAGCATAACATTTTAGATAGAATAGTTTTAGTAGAGGCCTAAAATATGTCCTGGGAAACTTTCTGGAGAAACTGTAAAAACTAACTCTGCAGTCAACTTTGCCCAGGAATGTCTCCCTGAGATAAGGAACACCCAGGCCTCAATAACATCTGCTACCCGACTGGGTTGTTTCATCCCTTCCCTGGCCCTAGTTAAACATTGTAATCCTAAAGGAATGTATAGGTTGTAAAAAGGGAAACAAACAGAATATAATGGAAGAAACATCTATCATGGTTAGACATGTGGCCAGGAATTAACCTGGGTCCCACGGAATAAGAGGAAAACATTATGGACATCTGAGTCAGCAAATGTAACATCCTAATCTGCAATCAGGGAAACCCAAACATATTTAAGAGCTGAAGAAAGACTAGCGGGTGCCAAAGTATCCCAACTTGTTTGGTGGGGAAGGACAGTGGCTGGCCTAAAATTCAGTAAACTCTGTTTGCCCTAAATAAAGTTCTTTGGTCTTCTGTGGAATTCAACCCATTCACTGCTATATGCATACCTGGCTTTCTCAGGCCTTGGCCTGAACTGTGATGGCAGCAGATCATAGATAGTCTGGTTCAGTCAATACCATGCTAATCTTGAGCATAATTAATATGTGTCAGGGGCTGAAAATTAATTTGATTGATATCGTATGATATGTGTATTATAGTAGCTCTTGCTGCCCTAGTCCCAGTGCCAGACGTTGTGTTATTCTTCAGTTTGGAATTATTTTTGCCATACAAAATATTTAGGGTTAGGGCCAAGGATATAGCTCAGTGGCACAGTGCCTGGCTGGCAAGCACAATGTCTTGAGTTCAATTCCCTGTACCAAAAAAAAAAAAGTACAAAATATTTAGGGTTCAAACTAGTCAAAGAGGTGCTATGAAATAATACATACGTTAGGAGGTGAAACTATGTGTTGTTGGTTAATGTTAGACAATATAATTCTGTCTTTCAGTAATAATCTGAATTAAATGCTTCCCAGATTTTTGAACTTCCCCAGATTTTTTGAATAAGGACTGTATGTATGTCTTAACTTTATTTTCATCAGTAGTACCACATGTACTGTATAGAGGGCTAACTGCAACATACTTCTTAGATATTCACTCTAGGAAGAGCTATTTCTCTCCCAAGAATCTTTTCTTAATGTTTTATAGTGCTGGTATTAAAAATAATTGAATTGATAAAACATGTTCAATACAGACTATGTGTTAGGTACTGTTGTTTGTGCTAGAAATGTAACATTTTTATACTAAATTTTCACAGGAATTTTAAGGACTGCTCTCATCTTATGGACTACACAGTTGCATTTATTTGATGATTCACATATTGTATCCTAGAAATAATACTGTAAAGTAACTAAAAAAAAAAACTTGATATCACAAGGTAAAACAGTAGCAAAAGGTAAGATTAGGGCAAATTAAAAAATATCATGATTGTGAAAAAGGGGAAAAAACATGTTCTAAATTTCTGCTCATTTCAAATAGATTAACAGAGATTGTCAAGCCCATTTCCCTTTCGCTGTTTGCTCCTGTGTAACGGTACTTCTCCTCTGCTCTTGAAGTTGTAGATATGGGACAGGAGTCTCGCCAAGGGAGCGAGGAGAGGTGAGGGACAGCAGTGTAAGTGTGTGTCCCCAAAAGCTCACTCTCCTGCTTTCATGCTCCCTCCTCCTCAGCTGCCCTCCCATGTACTCATGTCACAGGTTTGTTTGAAAGGCAGGAGTCACCAAATAATGTTGACATGGATGCACAATGGTAAATGTACAGAATACAGATCTTTAAAGATGATGCTAAAATTGTCCAGAATAAATCAACTAGAGTGAACACACAGTTTGCTTGACAGATTGTTGAGTGTGAAGATTCAATATCATGTCCTGGTTCTTTAGAGAATGTCCTAGTCATATTTATCTCAACTCATCTTTTCACAAATATCGATCATGAAAGATTTTACTTTTCTCTTTGATCAGTCCATGGGTGTAGGCATCCCCTGCATCTATGTAAAGCTGAGTTATTGATACATAACTCAACTGGCAAAGTGTGTGAGTAATATTTTTGAAATTTGAATAGTCTAAGGAAATATACCTATTTTAAGATGTATGGAGACCACAGACAGGGACAGTACTTTTCTGTAGGAAAAAAAAACTCAAGTAGTTTGAACTTGTTAGATGATGTATTGATTTTTATAGTTTTGTAACAAATTACCACAAAATTAGTATCACAAAATAATACACATTCACTTGTTTCTAACATTGCCACATTATCAGTCAGAAGTATAAGATTCATGCATTCTTTGCCTCTCAGCTCCTTCCAGATTGAAAGCCATTTACAAAGAATCTCCCTTAGGATGAATCCATTTTACTCTTGAATCTTTGACTACTCTGTCTTTGACCCTTAGACCCAAATTTAAATGATTCTTGTGATTAGGAGAGGTCTACCAACATAATCTGCCAGTTATCTTTTTAAACTTACTTGGAACTTTAAACTATCAGTAAAACCTTTTAAGAGCAACAAGTAGCCTAATATTTGGCTGATTAACCCAAAGAAATTTGGAGATAGCAAGGTGAATAATTTGTGACATTATTTTACAGAGTTACATACCAGATACTATAGAGATTGCCAGAATAATCAGAAACTAAAAAAAATAAAGCGATGAACCTAACATCAATTATTTAAGAATATATAGCATTTATGACCTAATTTTATGTATAATTGAGGATCACTAGCTATAAATTCTGTAATTTTCTATGCTAACCTGATTTTCAGCTGTACTTTTTTCTTAAGCTTGTACCTCTTTAATCTAAATTTCATTATTATTCATTTTTTCATTTCTATTAAATGTGAGCAATCATATGTTTATGGAATGATATCAGTGAATAAATACATTCTGAAGTCATACTTTCTGTGATTTCATTTTTAGGATTATAAAGTAGTGATCCTGTAAGTGGAAAATAAGTCATTGTGCCAAAATAGTTATTTTTGCAATATTTAAAATTCTATTAACAGAATTTTCAACTGTTAGTAGTAATCTAATAAAATATACTAAAGTAAAATGCTTGAAAGTTCATCTGTAGAATTTTTACAGTACCCAGAATTTATGTGGATGCAAATAGAATACCAGTGAAATAAATATGAACACTTTCATACACATAAAAATATTGAATAAATATAGATTTCAAGGGAATGGTAGAAGAAACAATGTCTTTGAGCTTCTGAAATCCTCAATTACTTTACAGAAATGCTGGAATTGTATTTCAGTCTAAGATATTTAATGTCTTTTGCAATTTTAAGAATCACAAAACTATATACTTGATAATACCACTTTATTGAAATTAGATACAGTGAGATTTCAAGGTTGAAAGACAGTCTGATGGATGTGCATAGAATCACTTTTCCACAATATTCAATCTTTCTTTGTTTAGGAGTAGAATCATTATAGAAAATGTTTACCTCTTGGTAAATTTAGGGGAATAAAAAAATCTAGAATTTATGATTCAAACAAATAGTTATATGCTTAAAAATATAAGCACATCAAAACATCAATTAGTCTTTCCAGTGGTCTATATACAAAGAAAAGACATAACTCCCTTAGTAATTATGTGTGTGTGTGTGTGTGTGTGTAAGACAGAGAGAACACATGCTACACACTAGTGTTATAAATCCATAAATGAGATCAATACCAAGATGATTTCCCCAGTAGCTTATCTCTTTGGGTTAACCATTTGTCTAAATGAAGGCCCGTTTATGTGCATGGTACATTGTTTTTCTCTGGAAGATGGACTAAGGTGCTGGGGAAAAAATTAGGCTTTGATATGCTACATAAAACTATATGGATTTTTTTCAACAGCTAATCAGAAAAGAAAATAAAAGTTATGAGGAAGTTACTCTTTTAAAAAATTGTCTCGTCAATTGAAATGCAAACATTAGTTTGAGGAAAAGCCTTCTGGCAAAACCTTACATTCACACAAAATTCTTCATTGTTTCTATGTCAAATTATTCATTGTTTCTATGAAAACAGTTTTCTCAAATAAGCGACAGAGAAAGCATCCAATCCAGGGATCTATATTTTTAAATCTACCTTCAAGATTTCTAATTATATAAATCAAACCTAACATGCAGAATGAACCGCATATAAGCACTCATTTATTCTGAAGATTTTTCAGTATTTTATAATACTTAATTCAACACATATTAGACAGGAGAGACAGCAAGAGCTAAGCTGTAAGCTCAGGATCCAAGGTCTGGACCATGACTGTGAATTCTGTCACTAGAAAGAACTTTGAGCAAGGCGCTGAAAATTGTTATGTTCCAGACTCCACATATGTCAAATTGAGCAAATACTGCCTCATACTTAACGCTTCAATTCACAAAACCAATAAATAATTATTGGCAGCCAACTCAAAGCTCAGGAAGGCAAAAATGAGCAAAACAGACAATCTCACTACACTGAGGTTGTGGTAGGTTAATTGTGATGGTCAATATAAAATTCGTGTATTATCTGATGTCTCATAGTTTTTTACTAAGTTAAATAATTATAGTTACTCCAAGTGCTGGGAATACAGGCATGTGTCACTATACCTGGCCTTTTAATTTGTTTTAAATAAGGATATATCTTGATAACATACTGAATACTATAAATGTGCAATTTTTATTGATCAGTATATGTTTTCAATACATAATACCTTCATTTTGAAGACTTTAAATTAATACATACATAAATTTAAATTTATCTGTATATCTCTGACAAAACAATTTGAGACAAAAAAAAGAACTTGTTATTTGTCACAGAACAAACTTTGAGATTTGAAGTCCTATTTCAATTTAAGAATCTTTCGTAAATCACTAAGGTTTGTGTTTCTCATCTCTCCCCAGCTGTAAGAGTTTCATTATAAAACTGCCAGCATAACATCAGTTGGTGAAAAGAGATGGCATATTACAGATGGAAACATGGGCCATTTTCCCTTTCAATTTCGTCTCTATCAAGAGCATGCTCTGATGTGTTTGTAAATACTCACGCGATTTAAAGGAGGCAACAAGTGGTCTCATTTGGCACCAGAAAAAAGTTAACATTTTAGCATAACATTCCATAAGCCAGGTGATTTTCACATATTGTTAGTTTTGACAGAAGTTAATCTTTTGCCTTGATTCCCACATTCCAGATGACCGCTGATCTATCATGTCACACCTCAGGTTAGTCACCATGGTTCAGTTTTACGACCCATCTGCCTAGGATTCTCTTCTTCCAACCAATCATGAGTCCCTGTCTCCTAAAGTTGTGGAGCTCTCAGTCAGACTGAGATCCAAAGGCTTCCCCTGAGCAGAAGCTGGGTATAGATTAGCTACTCCATGACCAGGAGTAAAAATAAATAAATAAAAGTGATGGGAAAGTAAGAGCGGTGTCGAGAAAATTTTTAAGGAAGAGTGCCCAAACCACAAGCCCAAACCCACTTATCATAAACTGCGAACTCTGTAATTAAACACTGATGTTTCAGTTTAGAAATAACAATTCATGCATTAACATCTTTTGTCTTAAAAAAACCAAAACCAAAAACAAAAGCTAGGCATGCCACAGGTTCACTACCACTGGTTTATGTCCTTCATACTACAACATATATAAATAGTGGGTTTCCTCATTAGTCCTGTAGGGCCTATTTCATGAATTCTTATGTGATAACAGTAGAGTCTTTAATTTGTATAAACCATAGGGCTGGTCTTTTGAGGAGGTAGCAGTGGGAATGTATTTAAAAATCTTTGAGAATTACCTTAGTGTAATGGAGTGTAATTATTCATCATCATGAATGTACATGTCCAGCCTCATTAATCTAGGTGAGAGGAAGAAGGTCACTCATTATTACTGTTAATCTCAGGTTTAAAATAACTAGCTCTTTTAGTATGCTTTCTGGTTGATCAAACTGAAAAAACCCATTTGAAATTTGAAAAGCAACACTACATCTAAATTGCTAGCATTTTTAAAGCACTAAAAATACCCCAATGTAACCATTCAAGAAATTCAAATTAAGGCGGTCAGATTCTCCCTAACTCCAAAAATAATGGCTACTATCAAGAATCAAATAATAACAAATGTTAGCAAGGCTATGGGGACAAAAGAATCCTCCACCGCTGGTGGAACTGTAAACTGATACAATTTTTTGAGATTAAACTGAAAGCAGAAATTTCATTTGACCCAGTCATTCCCCTTCTGAGTATCATCCCACAGAGTTAAAGATGTCAGACCACAGTGATGCACTCATACCCATGTTATAGTAGTGTGATTTGTAATGACTAAGCCTTGGAAACAGCCTATATATCTACCAACAGATGGATGCACAAAGGAAATGTGTTATTACATACAAGGGAGTATCACTCTGCCATAAAGAGGATACATTTGAATCAGTTGTGAGGAAATAGATGCACACTGAAACTATATTGTTAAGTGAAATAACTAGGGCACACAAGCTTAAATATCCCACGATTTCTCTTATATGAAAAACTCAATACATACACATTTGTATATTTCCACATATGTATTACTAAATAAAAGGAAGATAATAGGAAAAAAAGTATGGAGAAAAAGATGTTATAAACCAGTGCAGACAAGGAATCTAAAAATGTACCTTGACTTAATAAAATTATCTTTCATATTTATATGTTCTTTGGCCTATTAGTCAAGTTTTTAATGTGCATATATGATAATTAAGTTGATAAGGTCTTATACGATAAATAAATGGATCTGATGCTGGAAAAATAAAAGAGCATGGAGGGAGGGGAAAGAAGGAAGGTGAAGTGCACTTTGTGCGTGCTCCGATGCCCTACAGTGAATGGAATTGTTTTGTACTGCAAACATACAAACAAATTTTTTTAGAAAGATGACAGTACTGTATGCTTATTTTGTAACAAGAAATATGGACAGAGAGCAGAATTTGCAGGAAACCAGAGTAGATACCCTGCATAATACCTTCGGGTGTATAATAAGATAATGGGGATTATCCCAGCCCTGAAATATAACTAAGCAAACCACCAATAATTTCTACCGACTGAAACAGACCACAATAATAGACACTCTGCCACCACAGAGCACATACACACAAGAGGAAAAGCTGGAATTTTAAGATTTGGCTGGCACAAGTCTTTGAGTTAGGCCTGTCTGGATGGTTGTTGTGCGATAGTTGTCCTTATTTGTGTTAAGTAAATATTCATTGGCTATGTGATACATTTCTGTCTAAAATGGGGCAGTACCAAGTAAAATTCAGGGCACTGCTACCAGGAGTTTCTGGATTAACTTCAGTAGTTTTTAAGTATGTTTCATTATTTTTTTA
Source organism: Dinomys branickii (assembly GCA_004027595.1). Taxonomy (NCBI): domain Eukaryota; kingdom Metazoa; phylum Chordata; class Mammalia; order Rodentia; family Dinomyidae; genus Dinomys; species Dinomys branickii. The sequence continues at coordinate 26,027 of PVLD010012003.1, read as the reverse complement.
ACCAGACAACATACTTGTTATGGTTTGAGTCTGGATGTCCTCCCCCCCACCACCCAAAGCCTCACACAATCATAGTGAGCAGGTCTGTTCAGGAGGCAGCTGAATCTAGAGTTCATTATTAGTGCACTGTCTAGTGCTGGCGATCTGGGTGTGAGTGCTATACCAAGGCAAGGGTGCGGAGCCTGCGTATGCTATAATGGAGGGAAAGAGCTTTGCTCCTCCCTCTGGCTCTTCTTACTTTTGCTGTCTTCGACCTCCTTGAACTGTTGCCCTGTGCTGCACCACCCTGCTTGGAGCCAGCTGATTGTGGATAGAAACTTCTAAAAACTGTGGACTATATAAACTTCTGCTCCTTAACTTTGGGTGTCAGGTATTTTGTATAAGCCAGAAGAGAAAAGGATCCAAGACAGTAGTTTAAATTAAGCATTTAATTTCAAACTGCTGACATTGCAAAGGGCAGACCCCACAGTTTGAGCCACTGGGCGGGCGCAAAAGTGGCCCCAGTTGCCCCTTTCCCTTAACTATTCCTGTTTCCAAAGGGGACAGTGAGCTAAACTTTTCAATAATTGCAGGTTATGAGCTTCACTGTTAATGTCTTTCACTAGCAAGGATTTAGATTTTAGAGGAACACATTAATGTTAAATGCTTACAGCATCATTTTCCATTGGCTTTTTTAACATCAGCGAAACCAAAATAACATATCACATAACTTAATGTTCAAGTACAGCATAAGATCCAGGAATGCAAGGATTTATTTTTGTTGGTCAGCACTGTCCTCAACATTTGGTCCAATGACTGACAGAGTTTGCACTCAAAACGGGGCTCAATCAGTCAATGAGCAAATAAGTTTTTGAAATTATCCTAATAATAATTACCATTTACAATGTAATTACCACGTACTAGGAATTATCTAAACACACACAAGTTGTTAATAAATTTCTATAAATAAGTCCTACTATCTCGGGCTGGGGATATAGCTCAGTGGAATAAGCGCTTGCCTAGCAAGCGCAGGGTCCTGAGTTCGATCCCCAGTACCGCAAAAAAAAAAAAAAAAAAAAAAAAATTCCTACTATCTCTAGGTTATTAATGATGTCACAAGGAAAAAAGTAGTGACAAGGATCAAATAGTTTACCAGTTGGACGTAATGACCGGAGGCATAGCAATTCAGACTCAATTTTATTGCACATGCTATGCTCCAATGGTTGTACTATGCATTCTCCCTAACAAGAATTAACTGTTATCTACTATCCAGCCCATCGATCTTAATTTATCACAGGTTTTAGTGTCAGATCTCATTCCTCACGTCCAGTTCCTGCTGGTAAACAGTACAAATGCCTTGGCCATCAAGCTTAAATTGCTTATCCACTGATTCATCATCATCTCTTGTTTCTTTCTCCCAGATATCTCAAACCCAATAAAACAATTTCTTGATCACTTCTCTCAGTAAAGACACTATTCCCTACATATATAACCTAAAACTTCTCCACACTGTCATATTCTTCACTCTTCATCAAACCTATTGTCTTTTCAGTTCTATCTCCTACATACACTTTAACATCTTTCAGCTTCTCTCCATCCTCATCAGTACCACAGTTGCTAGGGACGCCTGCAGTGAGTCCTTGGTTTCCTTCAAGGTGTTATGGCTTATGGCAAGAAGAAAGAACAAGAGACAAATAAAGCTGCAGTGGTGATCAGGGATGGCCACAAGGGAGCCTGAACCTCAGTACCAATCACATTCACATAGAGCAAAATGGTGAGGGGATTATGGCTGGATGTGCTAGACTAGCAACTAGGCAGGTGAGGCTTATAAAAGAGAACAAAGCATTCTTGTGAAAGAAGCAGAACAGTTGGGTTCAGGTTGTAGTTAACAAGTAATCTGTTTTGTAGTCAATTCTGGGGAGAAATTTTCTCTGGAGTCACACAGGCTTCAAGAGAGACATTATTTTAGCCCTTAGTCTCAAAGCCCACTTATCTGGGCTCAGGTAGGGTCCTTGGCCAGGAGCAGTGCTAATCCTACATGCCTCTTGCTTGCTTCCATGAAGACTTCTACACGGCCTCAGCCAGACTCGCCATGAAAAAAGGAAAGCCTGGTTAGGGAAGTCACCGCTACACACCCTGCATTGCTTGCAAGGAAGCACACTCACATTTGGGGCCGGGGGAGGCAGTGCTGCCACCCTGCGCAGTTTCTCCTCCTCTGTTTGGAAGCTGAAGCAACTGGAACAGGGTCAGGCCTGGCTGCGTGGCATCTAGAAGCCACTTTGACAAGTCCCCCAGGACATATTCGAAGAAGAAGAAACGTATAGGTGAATCTTCCAGTGTCTACATAAAACCAAAACTGAACTTTGAGATAGGAAGCCAGATTAAGTTGGGAAATTACATCAGCAAATGTATCTTCACCTTGTAGCAGGAATCAAAGGAGACAGTTTGCTGGGATAGAGAAAAGACCTCCTTTTCCAAGGCCTCAAAATTGATAGTTATAATTTGATCTATACTCCCTTTAACACGCTTCTTTATATTTTCCCTAGAATGATTATAAAGTAAAGGAGTAATGCAAAAGTAGAAAATGTTATAGTGGCATTTCAGACCTTGTTGCAATTTGAGGCTTTCAATTTGATCTACCCAAAGCACAGTGGTCTCTAACATACTGACCTGGGTTTGTAATTTAAGAGCTGCATCTTACTGTATTCTCCAGCTATTATCAGCCATTTTAGTCCAATTATTAACAAAATGTGCAGTTTGAACTGAATGGGCTAAAGCTACTGATCTATCCACAGCACGGGAGATTAAGAGGGCTAAAGACACTATACCAGCAGTGATCAACCCAAACAACCCATCGTTTTAAGCACTGAATCAGTGTCTGGACCAGAAAGGAGATGGGAGAGTGACCCCAGGGTTCTGTTAAATTACTAGAAACCATAATCCGGGCATGTGCCCCATAACGATAATGGAGTGGACAATTGACCAGAATGGGTGCACTGGGTGAGACAGCAACTAAAACATGAAAAAGAAGTCTTACTCCAAATCACAGCCCCGTAAAGACATACATCGTATACATAAATATGTACATGAGGATCATATACATAAACATCATACAGTTTCAATCCAGTTAGGGTCAATTTAACTTTTCCACCATCAGGGCTTCACTTTTTCCCACCTGAATATGGCCTTGATCAAAAAGGGTAATGCTAATTTCCAGAGAATACTGAATATGGCCAGCATTTTTATCTATGACCAAACTGGAAGATTTAGTTCCCACTGCAGCCAGGTGAGTTTTTTTTTATTGGAGGGGACTGGACTGTGTGATCTGGTGACTTACTGAAGGATACTTGAGTCCAGCTTCTACCTTCTCCCATGGACATTCTGTATGGGGCCCAGTCTATAAAAGAAAACTCAAACTTCTCTATTTTATTACCCTCATTTGTCTTTCTACAAGTTTATTTTATTACCCTTATTTGTCTTTCTACAAGTTTACCAGTGGGCCATATGTCCTTCATAGAAACGAGGAAGGAATACATTGAATCAGTAAACAGGCAAGTTAGTTTTAAACTCATAAGCATAATTTCTGTAAAAGGATATAGAGCCCAAGTAAGAACTACCATGGAATCTTCTATGCAGGCTACTCAAGACTGAGGTCTTACTGTAAAGCAAGAATGAGGACTATTAATGAGCATAGAGACACATGGGGCGGATGAACAAAAGGGGAAGTGAAGTTTATCAAAGTTTTGTCTCCCATAAAGGTAATAATTTGAGGTCTGGCAAAACTATCATCTCTTGAATGATCCCATGTGGTGAATAAAAAGCAGGCCAATCCATCCAGATAACCCATGTCAAAGTGCAGGATTAGGCATGTAGGCCCAATACCCTGCTGCATGGACAGAGGTGCATACTGCAGCAGTCAGGACAGCAATCAAGGCCAATGAGATACTATCTGAAGTAGGGGCCAAACCATGGTGATCCATTAGACAGTGAGCCTAGTACATAGCCTGTTCCAAATTTTTCCAGGTGATCAGTTAAAAAGAGTGTTGTCCCACCAAAGTCAGCCAAGCAATGTTGGTGTTTGTTGGCCTCAGTATTGGGCGACATATCACTTCGCCCTCCTGGAACTTTGATGGTTGTCTCAGTCGTGGTCTTGGTGGCGACTTTCTCAGGCTCATCATCTGGAAGACTCGTAAAGGGGGAACCACACCAAGGCACTCTCGATGTTCTCATGCTGTCCTAGGCCTCCACCAGTGTGCTTCATGGTTGCATACCTCAGGATGGCAGCCATAGCATTTCTTCATCATCTATGGAAATACAAGCAAACCCTTGTCCCATGTTATTAGTGTGGTGAGGGAATGCCATTGATCTGACTGAAGATTACACCACAGGACTCTGGGCCTACTGCCTGGGGCTAAAGAGGTAAAAGAATGTTGCCAGTAAAGCACAGTGGGGGATGACGAGGATCCACGATGTGGGTTTAAAAAACTAAAATACACAAATTACCACATCTAATTGCATTTCCAGGGACATCTGTATTCCCCTGTTTTGGTTTTAGCAATTATTGTTTTAGAGTCAAATGAGTTTTTCTACCATGGCTTGGCTTTGAGGATTACAGGAGTGGATTTTCTAACAGAAGCAGGTCCATTTTCTGTTTTCATGGTCTAAGGAACTCTTAATGCTGCAAAGGCCAATAGACAGTTTTGTTGTACATGATTGTGTAATGGCAAAAATCATGCTAAATTCCACAAATGACCAAAGAGCTCTATTTAGAACAAACACTGTCTTATTAATTTTAAGGCTAGCCACTGAGCATCCCCAACTAACAAGCTGGGCAGCTTCAGCCCCTGCTAGCTCTGATTCGGATCTTAAATAGGCTTTGGGTTTCCATGGTTACAAATGGGGATGCTACATTTGCTGACCCAGGTGGCCATATGGTCTCTCTCTCATCCTGAGGGACTCCAGGTCAGTTGCCGGTCGCATGTCTAACCATGATAGATGTTTCTCCCATTATGTTCCATTTGTCTCCCGTTTTACAAGCTATGCATTCCTTTAGGGTTACAGTGTTTACCTAGGGCCAGGGTAAGGGATGAAACTACCCAGGCAGGGTTACAGGAGTTATCTAGGTCTGGCTGTTCCTTATCTCAGGAAGACATTCCCAGGTAACGTTTGAGCCCTTACAATGTCCAAGGAGGCTTCCCAAGCTTCAATTTAGGCTTTTATTAAAACTATTTTCATCTAAAATAATATGCTATGATCCATTGTCCCCTACAATGGCCCTTTTTATCCTTTGTAACCTGAAAAATAGCATTGTAGCAGGAGCAATGAGTTTAACTATTATAATTTTGCCTGGATATCAAGTACTTTGAAGTATAAAGTATAACTAGAGGACTGTTATTTTTTATTGATTGTGGCTGCTTTGGTAGCTGAATCTCTGTAGAATGTTAACAGACAACGGCTATATAGTTTACAGAGAAATCTTGAGATAAAAAACCACACATCATATTTTATCATGACAATCATGATGATGTTATTTTTGTTACACACTTAAATGTCCATCTCTGTATAAAACAGAATGATGCATATAACATGTATATCATATAAGATTTTTAAAGGGTATTATTTGACTGGTCATCTGGTATTTATTTGATATATATCTCTTATCATAAGTAACTGGGGCACAAGAGAAAGGCAGATATTTGAATCTAAAAGAAAAATGTTACCATTGTAAACAACCCTGGTTTTATATTTTAGCATGTAGGGGACCTCAACTGTTAGTGTATCGTTCTTAAATTAGAGTAGTCTTAGTCTTTTTGTTTTGTTTTTGTGGTACTGGGGATTGAACTCATGACCTTGCCCTTTTTAGGCAGGTGCTTATGCCACTGAGCTGTATCCCCAGCCCTTTAGTCTTAAATACAAGCCTCAAATGTGTCTTGAGAAAAATCCTGAAGGGGTTAACTTTGCCCTGGGATATTTCCTTAAAGACAGAGACACCCAGGCCTAGATAACCATCTATGACCTTGCCTGGGTTGTTTCATCTCTTCCCCGGCCCTAGATAAACATTGTACATAAAGGAAATGTGTAGTTATCTAAAGAGGGACATACGGAACAGAAAGTGTATATCATTGTGGTTGGGCTCGTGACAGGGGCCTGAACTGGTCACATGGGACAAGGAAAACAACATGTGCCCGCCTGTGTCAACAGCTGCAACACTCCAATCTGTTACCATAGAAACCAAAGGTGTATTTAAAGTTAGAAACAAAGACAGGCCTGGGGCCAACGTTGTTGTTCCCAACTTGATAGTCGGGCTGTGTGGTGACCGATCTAAATTCAATAAACTCTGCTTTTGCCTAAAATTGAATCCTTTGGTGTTCTGTGGAAATCAGCCCGTCTGCCACTACAAGCAGACCTGTACACCTGGACATTGTGAATATGTTCAGTATACTTAAAATTAATAATAACAAATGTCATACCTATATGGAAATCTTTGTCTTTTAATTTAATTTTGTACCAAGAGCATCTTTTTAATGAAATCCTGTTTTAGCCACAGAAAGCTTAGCCTTTTGACATTGACCAATGTAAATATATCACAACAATATATTGAGCAAGATTCATTGGGATGTGTCTCAGATAAGGCTATGAAAACTACTACAGTCTTATTAGTTTTCCAAACTAGTTTTCTAACGGATGGAAGAAAAAGATCTTTTGCAATGCATCCTGCTTATATCTTATATGGTCTTAAGAGTTTGGCAGCTGTGCGCCCTCTTCTTTCATTTCAGCCTCCAGCTCTGCCATCTTTCCACCTTCTGTCACATATTTGCTAGGCTTCTAACAGTGTCTGTGAGGCTCTTCCCTGTAAGATTTAACGTGGTTTGGTTAACACGGACTCCAGGAGTCTCAGTGTAAAGACTCCCTGTGTGTAAGCGTTCCTCCCACCTCAGCTTCTCCTGTAGCCAGAACCACCCGTGGATGCCACCGTGCCCAGCCTGGCTGAGGGAAACAGGAGAGGGGAAGCCATTTCTCTGGCACACAGCTGTGGCGATGGCCTGTTCTGGATGTCTCGTTCCCTCTGGCAGCGGTCTGATGATGCCACCACCTCCTCTGTCACTACAAACCCTGGAGATGACTGTGCTGCCGTCTTGGGCGTGCTGTGTGAGTCTCTAAAAGTTCTGGCAGTGTGGGTCAGGGAGTTTCTCTGTAAGTCTTGGCCAGCTCTGGAACTGCCTCAGGAGCTGCGCTGTAGCGAGTGGGATTTTTCTTTAAGTTTTCTTCCTTGTCCTGATCTGAAACAGAAATTTTGGGGGAACTAGTGCTTAATGGACCTAAAATGTTTATCATGCTCCAAACATGTTACCAAGCTCCAGACTGAAAGTCTCAGGAGCAATAGTTTTTCCTCTGCCGGTAGTTCTTTTTAAATTGTTCCTATTTTGTTCCAATTTTCAATATCCAAAGTTCCCAACTGAGGGAACCAATGGTATATTTAATTATTTCCTGGAGCATTTTGGTAATACTGTTAGCTGTCATTGTGTACGTTGCCTTCTTTGAAAGAGATTTTTTTAAAGAAATAGATTTTAAAGAAGAGAGTCCCCCATGTTTTAATCCCAGTGAATATCTTACTCCTGTTGAAAGCACTTACCTTAGCTCCACACCTGACAACTCCGGAATCATCACACAAGATCCAAGTGCTGTGGAAACACTCCTGCTCAATTCACCAGGCAAGGGAAGATGCCACAGTAGGCACCAGTTACTAGGACCCTTTTAGTGAGTCTCCACTTTCCCGCAAGGTGTCATGGCACCGGTGGTAAGAAAGAGCAAGAGACAAATAGCAATACGATGGGGATCTGGGCTGGCTGCTGCTGATTCGCAGGGAAAAAAGGCCGCGAGGCAACCAGAACACTGGTATTTATTGATGACATTTACACTGAGGTAAAAGGGGTTCCTTGGAGATGTGGTAGATGAATGGCTAGGCAGGCAAGGGTCATAAAAGAGAGAACAAAGCATTCTTGCAAGAGATTGCAAGAGATTGCCAGATTCAGGTTGTGGTTAATGATAAGCTGTTTTGTAGTAAGTTCTGGGAATGAATTTCCTCTTAAGTCACACAGGCCTCAACAAAGATATTATCTCATATTTAGCCTGAAGAGGGGCTGGGGATATAGCTCAGTGGAATAAGCGCCTGCCTAGCAAGCGCAGGGTCCTGAGTTCGATCCCCAGTACCGCCAAAAAAAAAAAAAGTTTCTCACTCATATTTAGCCTGAAGGTCTCCCAGCCTACTTATGTGGACTCCACTAGGGCCATTGGTGAGGAACAGTGCTAGTCCACACTAGCATTCCATGAAGAGGAGCTCACAGCCTCGGCCAGACTCACTGTGCAAACAGAAAGCCAATTTATGGAGACACCTCTATACAGTCTGCACTGCTTTCAAGGAAGCACAGTCATGTTTAAGCCTTGGGAAAGCCACATGGCAGTCCTCCACACACCATCACCATTTCTCTTAATGATTTACAAAAAATTCTCAAGCTGCTAAAGTACTTTCTATTCTCTTTTGCCTCCTCCTATTCACTATGTACAGGCAACTGAATCAATCTTTAACTTAATCGTCGCATGTTTAAAATCCTCCGATGGCTTCATCAATATTTCACATACAGCAAAGATCATGCTAGGATACTCCCCGTTTTTAGACTCTTTCTGAACACATCCTTTGTCTGTGTCATGTAACTCTGTTAAGTCACTTTCAGGTCCTCGAATGTGCTGTGCTTTCTCCTCATGCATGGCACTTCCCTGTGCTCTTCTGGTGACTGGAATTCTTGTAGGTCTCCTCTTAACCTGACCCTTTCAGGGGCTACTCATCCTCCTTGTCCCAGATCACATGTCAGTGTCATTAAAACCAAATAAAAATCCTTCCAAAACCCAGTGTGTGTTACTGCCACCTCCACGACAGTTCACATGCTTATGAAACCCAATACATTGTTTTCCTGAAACAGCTCCTCTTTTAACTCAAATTTATGGTCATTTTACCGGAACACGAACAGTGCAAGGGCAGACACACAGGCCTTCCTGAGTCATTGCCCTCTAGCACAGTGCTTGGCTAACATACATGTCCCAAAGCATTCGTTAGCTATGTGATGCATTTATATCTAAAACAAAGAAGCACCAACTAAAATTCAGGCTACTGTTACTCAAGAATTTGTGAACTAACCAGTAATTTTCAAGTACATGTTCATTATTTTTCCAGCCAATCTACACAGCTTAAATTAAACATTTATTTTTCAAACAGATGACATTGTAAAGAAAAAATTAGTTTAGTTTTTATTTCTTTATTCTCTTTAATGGTTTGGCCAGTCTTTCCTTCTTATATCTGGTAATCTGAACAACTTTGTTGAAGATTACAATATGTACTCTACCAACTGCTGTTAATTCCTATCATTTTGTTCTGAAACCCAGTATCATTTTTATTGTTTTTGCTTTATTTTGTTTTTGTCTATGTTGTTGGTATCTTGCTATTATTCTTTTCAAAATTATTCTCTTAAAATAAAAAAAGAACAAATGGTCATATTTTGAGGATTTGGGCAAAAAAGGGAGACAGAGGTAGCACCAGATGCTTCTTTCTCTTAACTCCTAATATTTCCAAAGTAGAAAATTGTCCTTACTTCATGCTCCAGTTTCAAGAAGGAAGCTAAGTTGTCATGAAAAATCTTGGTCTAACTCTTGGCCGGTGCTTGCTGCAAAAGATGTCTTTACAGACAGAACTAAGTTTCCATGTCAGGGCACAAAACACAGTGTGATCGGCTACAACCTGGCTGGATGGCTTAGCTTGTTCCAGTTAGCATGTTCAACTGTGCTTCTGCCTCTGTCCTCCTCTTCTGCATCTGACAGAAAGGCAAGATTATATTACAGAGGAGCAAGAGAGAGGGGAAATGTTGCAGCTTCATTTCAAAGTACAATATGACACAGTCTCATAGGATACTTTTAATTTAGCTCTCCTACTAATTAAAAATAAAGAACAAGAAAAGAAAATGTCATGAGGCCTGTACTGTGAAGGAAACTACAAAGTTGTACATGGAAGAGTCGATCCGTATCTACTGAGATACCGAGAGAGGAAGATCTTAGAAACAATTTCAGACCTAAACTTTGGTCCTTTTTCTCTGCTGTCCTCTAATATAGTCTTTTCTGATAACTAAAATAAATGTTTTGGCAGTGAAATCTTGAAATGTTTGGAAATATAAACCAACTGCCCCAAATGCAAAACTCTGTCTTATAATCCTGTGTCAGGGCTAAACAAACATCACTAAATGTTTATCCCCTAAATTTTGAGTTAAGAGATGACACTTTATGTGTGTTCATGCGTGTATCCTCGCATGCATGTTTGTGTGCGTGCATGTGTGAGCATGAGTGTGTGCATGTGTGTGCGTGCGTGTGTGTGTGTGTGTGTGTTTAGATTGCTGTGGAGGTGAACTTTTAAAGCTTTCAATGTTAACAAACAGCCAGCTGCAGTACTGTTTAGGGAAACATAAGTAAAGAAACCATAGCTTCTCTCCTTAAAGTCCAACACAGAATAAGACTAAAGTAATTATCACTGTTATAGTATTGATTTTAGAAAGCAATTCATAAATGTATTTCTGAAATATAGTTCAAAATTACATTTAATGGAAATAAGATAATTGCTACTAGATAAAAATTGATTTTTAAAAAATTAAAAAACTAAAATATTGCTATTTTCAGAACAAGCCATTGATCTTTTTAGTGTCAACATAATTGTAAGTGATACACTAGTGAATTTGTACTTCATACTTTGAAGTTTAATCTATTAAAAGTTCAGTCTTTAGGCCTTTGTCATGTTCTATAACAATTTTTTTAAAATATCATGTCTTTCTGGAAGAAATAAATTCTGTTTTTCTTGGCAGTTTTACTGTAACAGCTTGAAAACATGTAAACTCTACTTCGTGTCTTCTCTTCTCACACCACACAGCATTTTAAAAAATTTCTCCAGCTCTACACTTCTAATTCCAACATAAACCTTCAAATAATTTCTGCTTCTGTTTTCTAACTTAAATCTAGGCCTTCTGGTGGTTGTTAATAGCAACTTGTCAAAATACAAATTTTATGGAATTCCATTTAGTGCTTTCCCAAGAAGCCTTGAAGCCCTTCCTTTTAGACGGACATGATTTTTACTGCTTCCTTTACAAGATCCAATTCATACACATTTTCCCTTGACATAAAAGTATGTATGATAAAGTAATCATTTTTGTGCTTAGAAATGTTTCTAAAATGTTTTTGCTAATCCATGGTGTACAAGATCTCCTAAAGCACTGCAGGTGACATCTTGTGTAATACTTCTATGTGCTATACCTCAGTAAATCTTTATAAACAACGTATATTTTCTGTACTGGTCAGCACCCCCTGCTCTTGAGATCCCAGTCTGGTATATGATGTCATTATACCACCAACTAAATATGATACTTGAGTAGGAATTGGAGAACAAAGGGGCAGCTGAAGCTTAAGAATGTGAGAAAGTTTGAATGTTAACTCAATAATATGAGAACAAGTTTATGTGGACAGAAAGGGAAGGAGTTATTTTTTCAGAAAAGCAAAGAGCATGTGGAAGAGAGAAATATGATGGGGATAAGGAGGTGAAACTAGAAAAGTAATTTGGCAATTGTAAGTAAACACTTTAGAAGTTATACTTCAAGACACAGATTTGGTGCTTTAAATAATAAGAATGGAAAAACCACATACTTTTTATTTTCCTTTTTCATTCCCAGGAAATTTAATTCCCAGTTCATGGCTCAAAGGTGAATAATGGCAAGATTTCAAATAAAATTGCATTGATATTTATAAAATCAGAAAAAAATTCATAAAACTGAATCCATATGGCATATATAATAGAGGACTGAATTATTCTTTTTATCATCATCCAAATAAAGATTTATATTTAAAGATCAAAAAAAATAAATACATGCATTTTAAAAAATATATCGTCGACAGTTTATTTTCCTAAGGATATTTCCTAAGGATATTTATATAACATCTCAAGTGCACTTTCAGTATCTAGGTCAAAAACAGAAATATTTTGAAGAAAATTGGAGGCCTTCCTTCAAGCCATTGTGACCAACACAACTGTCTTAATAAATCTATTAATCATTAAGTGTAACTGACAGCTCCTGCAGGTTAAATTCTAGTCTGGTGATTGATTAACATTTTAGTATGACATATTAAAACTGTTCAGTATTGCCATAACAAACCAAACCAATTATCTATCCAGGTTAACACTTAGATTCAGACTTTATTCCCAAGGTGAGCAAACCTGTACTTTTTTGTCCTTAACACTAGCAGGTGAATCTACTAACCCAAAACCTAAACATTTAATCTTCCCTTACAGCATTCATTAATAGTTCTTATCACTGCTTCTTGAACAAGACCAGAAAGAACTATATCAGATACAACTTGGAGAATAATGATGGCCCTCAAGCTTAATATTAATGCTATAGAAGAAGGATAAACTGTAACTTCTGCAACCCCAAATCATAGAACTAGGACCAAATACAGAAAAAGCAGAGATACATATTTTATTTTACCACAGGGAAAAATTTGGGGAATATTGAAATATTGACTAAAGCACGGAATGAGGAGGAAGTTATAATTCAGCAAGTGTCTATAAAGGGGATTAAATTTTACACACACGGACAAGATAATGGGTGTCCTGTGGAAGGAGTTAAGAAGGTATAATGAATGCACAATTTGTAAAACACCCATCCTCTTTTCATATCACTAATGTGCTATTTTCCACCACGTTGGGAAACATTAAAATTGGGCTTTGAATTTTCTGCTGCTCATAGGCTATTTCATTCCCTGATGTGTAGTACAGTAATTCTGTATATTAATTTACAAAATGCAAATTGACTTTCTTCTAACATTGTTTCAATTTTAACATATGAATGATAATATTTTGGTTTTTGATAAATTAAGTCAAAGCTATTCTTAAATACTGAAATCGCTATTCAAATATCTTTGTCAAGTAAATTAAGATGCTCAATTTTATTCCCTCTCAAAGTCTTCATTTTCTCTACATGGAAACTTTACTTTTGTAGTGTGCTCATGTGAAAAGCTGACTAATAGGCACAATTATAATTTTAGGAAGAGTCTTTAATTTTTAAATTTTTTTATTATCCTAATAAAATTTCATTTCTGTTCTGGAGCAGGAGACAGAAACTTTAAACTTAGGATTCATAAAGTGAATTCTTCATCAGAAACTACCTCATTTGCTGTGTCTCTGGGTGACCAAGGCAAGTACTAAGAGAACTATCATTTTGGGAATAGTTGTTTAGTAATGACACTTGTGTTCTGCCATCTGAGTTTCCCATGAAGAAAAACCAAAGCAGCCCTTTTAATTAAAGCCTTCAGCAATCAGCACTGCTTAATATGTTTAAAAATATCCTTGAAAATGAATTTATTATAAATAATTTTTGTATTCACAACATTAACTATGAATTAATCCAATTCTGAGATTCATTATTAGAATTTTAATTAAAAATTATCATTCATTAAAAAATGTCAAAATCTTAATATTCATTACTGGTTAGTCTATCGAACAATACATAATGAAACTGTTGTGTTACACAAATTGCAACTAAATTCTACCTAAAAACCAGAATATTTTATTTGTTTAAGGTAAGGATCAGCATGTAACTACTTTCTCCAAATTTTAAACTCATTAATAAGACTAAAGCTTGAGTAATAGGATTTAAAACAGATAGATGTTAAATAAATAAGGTCACTTTAAGTAATAGGTAAACAATGTACAAGCAGAGGCTTTCTCTGTGTCTATTTGCATGCACGAGTCTGTCATCGTAAATGGGCAACCTAGTGCCACAGATACTAAACAGCTACTGAGATGGAGGAGCAAAGATAAAACGACTCTGAGGCCAGACTGGCAGAATTAAGCAACTCCACCCTCACAGAGCAAGAATTTCCTTAAATGCCAGCTTACATTTGTGTGCAAACAATGCGAATTACTAATATTACCTGTTCTCTCTCTTATATTTATCTGAGATTTTTGCATTCATTAAAGTGGCATATTAATCTATTAATTAGTCTTTAGAGGTGAGGTCTGCATTGGCCTAATTCTTGCCACAATTTTCCATGAGTATATGATATCCTGAGATGCCAAAGTTGATGAAGATATTTGGACCACTTGCTGAAGTAGAGATTGACTTTCTCGCTACAACAGAGAAAAAGAACCACAGAGAATTAACTGTAGGAGAAATCTAATGAAATTACTTGCTGTGTGAACCTAGATGAACAGGTTTACCCTTCGCACCAGACAAAATATAAATATGTTAAAAATGCCTTGAAATCCTCGGTTAGCATGACTGTAGAGACTGCTTTGCAGAGACAAGCAGAGATAGGGATAGTGACCAGGGAAAAAGCGGAAGAGAAGAATAATCTTTCCTTCATGCTCTGTTTGCTACAAGTCACTGGCAGAGTTTGACCATGAAGTATCTCCTCACTGTCATACCTCTACTCTGTACTTTTGTAGAAGCTGTACAATGCTATTTAATTCTCAAATTACTTTGCTCATCCGTCTGCAGAGGTGATTTTGGCAGCCTGGGAGGAGATGAGTAGATAAGCTGCAAACGCTGGTGATACGGGAGAAGTAAAGGAGACTGCCTACCAGGGAGGCGAGCAAGCCGCTGCTTTCCTTGAGACCCAAAGACGGGAGGCGCAGGGACCCTGGGTGTGAGCGCTGCACATCTGACCAACAGCTGACTCCGAACTCCATCTGATTCTCATTACGGTATATTCTCATAAGAAAATCCCCCAGAGAGGGGACATAACAGATTTCTTTTTCCGGATGTGTTATCGGTACATGTTGATAGTAAATGTATATATTTCTTAATTCTTTTCTGCCCCTCTTGAACTCCTTCATCTGAATGTATATATATGTGTTTGTAGTTTATGATAATGATGATATTCCTCATGGGGACTTGGTACATTTATACAACGCTTAACAATTCCCTTCCCATCTTTTTAAATCTCATTTCCCTCCCATCCCTACAGTTTTTGGCTCTCCTCCCATATGTTAAAGATCTATTTCACTATTTCCTGTTATCTAATTTTTATTTTTCAATGTACTCATATTTTGGAGTTCTCGTAGAAGAGAAAGTATGCAATATTTAAGTTTGTATGTCTGATTCACTTCACTGAAATTTAGGGTCACAAAATGCTTCTGTTTTCCTACAAAGGACTCCTCCTTCTTTCTGGCAGAGCAGTGCTCCACGGTGTATACGTGTCACATTTTCTTTGTCTACTCCTCTGTTGATGGACACGTGCTGCTTCAAAGATTTAGCTATTCTCCGTTGTGCTGCTGTAGATGTAGATATGCTATTTCACTGTAGCATGAGGTCTTCAGTTCTTTTGGGAAGACGTACAGAAGGGTAATTTCTGAGTCAGATGGAACCTCTATTTCTAGTTGTTCAGGAAATACCCACAATTATTTGTATGAAGCAGTTTACACTCTCATTAACAATAGAGTTCCTTTTACCCTGCAGCCTGTCCAGCATTTGTTCTTATTGGATTTCTTGAAGATACCATTTTTTTTCCTGGATTTTTGTTTTGTTTTGTTTTGTTTTGTTTTGTTTTGTTTTTTGCGGTACTGGGGATCAAACTCAGGACCCTGCGCTTGCTAGGCAGGCGCTTATTCCACTGAGCTATATCCCCAGCTTTTTCCTGGATTGAGACAGAATCTCAGTGTTGTTTTAGTTTGCATTTTTCATGTTCAACATGTTTTTGAGTATTCACTGTCCTATTTCACCTTTTTCAGTAGTGTCCACTCATTTTAAATGCCCATGTTTTATTTGGTCTTTCAATTTTGGAGGGATCCAGTTGTTTTCCCTTCCTTATATATTGAAAACATCAGCCATTTGTCTGATGAACAGCTAGCAAAATTCCTTTTCAGTTCTATGCATTGCCTGGAAAGGTGGTTTCCTTTGCTTTGCAGATCCTTTTGAATTTGAGGTGATTCTACTTGTTGATATTTGGCGTTATTTCTTGTGCAACTGGGGTTTTGTTCAGAAAGTCTTTGCCTAGGCCTATGTCTTTGAGAGTTTTACATATTTTGTCTTCTAGCAGATTAACTGTTTCTGCTTTAGTATGTAGATCTTTGACCCATTGTGATCTTAGTGTAGTACATGGTGAGCTGTAGAGGTCTAGATTCAATCTGCAGCGTGTAGATAGTTTTCCTGCACCCCTTGTTAAAGAGCTTATCATATGTCAGGGAAAGTGGTTGTTCCCTCCGTCAAAGGCAAGGCAGCTGAATGAGCCTGCAGTAGCTTCTGCACGCTCTCTCCTATAACTTATGTTCCATTAATCCTCAGGTCAGTCTTTTTTATTTTAAAAGTAAAAGAATGAAAGCATATTAACAAACAGACAGCTACTTACCAAGTAGTACCAGAATAGTACAATCAAAACTGAATTACAGACAAGGTGACAGGGAATTAACAGTGGTTGTTGTATTACATATTGATAACTTCAAAGTGTATGCTCAGGAAAACAAATATAGACATGCAAGATTGATCAAACAACTAATCATTAACCATTCCTTACAATAAAGCAACAGAAGTCAGTAGTACAACTATGTTAGCTATCCTGCATATATATACATGCATGCATAATTATCCCTTTCTTCCTTTTCTCTTTCCCCTCATCTCAGTTGCTTTTTACTATTAATCAGTTTCCTTTAATTTCACAATGTTTATCATACCTCCTATTTATATTCACACTTTTGGGTTCTTACATTAGTGATACAATATGTTGCTTACACACGCACATCTGATTTATTTCACTTATGAGTATGGTCTGTATTTGTGATAAATGCCATGCTGTTTTTTTTACTGTACATTTGTAATATAACTTGAAGTCTGGGATTGTGATAGCTTTTGTGTTGCCCAGATCTGAATTTGCTATCCTAGATTTTTTTCTGGTTCGATTTGAATTTTAGTACGGTTTCTATACTGACAGAAAACATTTTTAGCCACCTTTTGGGCCATATGTACCAATTTATACCTGTGTACTAAGTAAGGCACTACCCTGCCTGGACACCCTGCCCCTTCTGTAAGAATTAACAAATGAATAATTAAGGTCATTCTTTGGGTTCCCACAAAGAGATGGATCATCCTTTAGGTGCTGTTTTAGTGCGTGGAAATGCTTGCTGCTTTTGCTGTGAAGTACCCAGCTGCTCTGTCTGTTTTTGGGGCTGCCTCCAGGACAGCCAATTTTCTTTCCTTTCTACAATGAACTATCATTTTATTGTATTTTTTTTTTTTTCATCTCACATAGCTG
This sequence comes from Dinomys branickii, assembly GCA_004027595.1. Lineage (NCBI taxonomy): Eukaryota > Metazoa > Chordata > Mammalia > Rodentia > Dinomyidae > Dinomys > Dinomys branickii. The sequence continues at coordinate 8,717 of PVLD010012003.1, read as the reverse complement.
GGACCCACACAAGCTGGTTACATGCCTTTTAGGACAGTTTTAAAGTATTTATTGTAAATAATTTATGTACTTTTTTTTATATTGTTTTCACAAACTCCCTTGAAGTTAATGAAAGTGCTTAATCTTCTTTATGTCCCACATACTATTAATCACCTTTTTTTGCAAATCGTTATTTTTTAATGCATGGTCATGTCACTTGAATGCTAGGAAAGATTTATTCATGAGATACTGAAGAGCTGCAGCTGAGACGATCTGGAAACTCCTTCACATAATGTGAGTTAGTTTTGTAATCAGTACAAACACTTCCATGTGAAGGACATATACACGTATTACTGTGGTCGTGGCTTGGGTGAGGTATCAGTTTTGGGTAATAGGGCACTGTGGTGCCATCTCTTTGTTGATTAGTTCTAAGAAGAAGATAATTACCAGCTCTATTCCCTAAAGAACTAATATCTAAAATATATAAGGACCTCAAAAGAAAGATCAAATTTCCAAAATTTAAAGATCCAATCCAAAAATGGGAATCTGAATTGAATATAACCTTCTCAGACAAAGAAGTACAAACAGCAACTAAATATAAGAAAAAATGTTCAACATCACTGGTCAATTGAGAAATCAAAATTAAAACAATGCTGAGATTCTATTTCACTCCAGAAGGAATGGCTAGTATCAAGAAATCAACCAATAACAAATGCTGGTGAAAACATGGGTGAAAAGAAATCCTTCTTCACTGATGTGGGGAGTAAATTGTACAATGGGTACAACCAATATGAGAATCAGTATGGAGATTCCTTAGAAAACTAAAATTAGAGGTTCCTTTTGACTCAGCTTTTTAGGCATCTGCTCAAAAGTGTGAAAAGCATCACACCACAGTAATATATGCACACTCATGTTTATGGCAGAAAATTTATAATAGATGAAAATTGGAAACAGCCCAGATGCCTATTAAGGAATAAATGGATAAAGAAAATGTGGTTTTTAAATGCAATGGAGTACTACATTGCCAGAGAGATAAATTTGAGACATTTTAAGGTAGTGAATGCTCCTTGAAAACATAATTTTAAGCGAAATAACTAGGAAACACAGGTTTTAATGTCCCATTGCTTCTCCTGTGTGAGAAACTGAAAGGATAAACAAGGACCAAAATGAATGACAAATATTGAGAAATAGAAGGGAAGTGAGGGAGGGGAGGGAGACTTGAAGTGAGGGTCGTGTTAAAAATTTAAAAAGAGGGGAAGGAAACAATAGAGGCGAAGTTTTATACAAGGAGAGGGGAGGACTGAATGGAAGGGAGTGGAAGGCGAACCGCACTGCCGCGTACTACGTACGGGTATAGATTCTCTGTGATCAGTGTGACCCTTAAGTATGCCAGGAATGTACGGATAATATTAATTTAAAAAAGAACTAAGGTACCTGAACATTACAAATAATGGGAATAATTGGATTTTGACTTTGGCATAGTGGCTTTTGACATAATGGTGATTACTAATTTCTCTTTTTTTTCTTATTAGTGCATGTTTGCAATTCATGTGGTTTACGACCACCTTGGGAGTGATTACAGGTGGGTATGACAGCTTGTTTCTGTTTTTAATTCCCCTTCCCTTTCCGGAGCCTTCTCTCTTCTCCACCGGCTCCCCTCTATACGTCTTCACGCTTGTTGATAATGTTTATCTTATTCATGCTACGGCATATAGTGTGTACACTCACGGGGGCTACTAGGCCCCTCTGCGAGTCACACCTTCCTTCGTAGTCCTCCTCCTCCTCCCCACACCCTGCCCACTGCCCCTGCTACCAGCTCCTTATCGCAGGAAATCCTCCTGCTTGTTCCCTCTATTCACCCCGTATCATTTTCTGGTTTGTACTTTGCCTCACTCAGATGGTAGATACCATATGGCATTTAAGCTCATGTGTTGGGTTTATTTCAATCCACATTATATTTTCTAGGTGCATCCATTTTCCTACAAACGTCTTAAATTAGTCATTCTCTACACACATCCATTATATAGGTTAAAATTACTAATTTCTTTTTTTTTTTTTTTTTTTTTTTTTTTTTTTTTTTTTTTTTTTTTTTTTTTTTTTTTTTTTTTTCCGGGACCGGGGATCGAACTCAGGGCCCTAGTGCTCAGCGGCAAGCACTTAGCCCACTGAGCTGTACCTCCAGCCCGACTGAGCTGTACCTCCAGCCCGAAAATTACTAATTTCTATCTGATGTTCCTTGATATCATTGTTAGTGTAGGAGAAACACTGGATTTAATATCGCTACCACAATTAAAGAGGGGAAGGCCTTTATAGTGGGTGGAAATTGTGAAAATGTCAGAGTGCAGATACTGGCTTCTCTGTTTTATGGCTCATGCTAAGCATGTCTCTGAGCCTTAGGTTCTTCATTTATAGAACAAAAAAAAAGCCCAAAACTTTTAATTAAAAATAAGGGTAAATATGCATGGTGCACCTTGTTAATCAGTTCTGTTAAGAGTTAAAGATGGATATGACTCCAGGTTTATAGAAAATCACATTGACCCTACGTGTATCTTTGTCTCTAGTATTTACCTCATAAAATGAGAAAATTGATATAATTTTTATAACTTATATATGCTTTATGTGGTATTTGAGGACTTGTAATGCAAACCATATTATCTAAATTTAATACAGTAAATTTGTACACCATTCATAGCAACAAATCAACACAATTTTAAAGTAAAAATAGACTTTAGATGTTTTTCTTGGTTCCAATAACTTTTAACCATTCAACATATAAACTCACTGTGCAATCATCAGGGTTTATGTGGATTTATGATATTTGAAGGTATTTTAAGTATGATAGTGACAGAATTATGTTTAGTAAAAGTTCTCCTCTTTAAAAGCTCTTATAGTGTGGATGAATTATACAATGACTGGGACTTGTTTTAACTTACTGGGAAACAATGACTATTTGGACTGTATAGATAAAAGAAAACTTGCCACCTGTTAAAACTGTTGAGGCTAGCTAGGAATACATGGCACTGGCCACATCACTCTGTGCTACTAATGTGCTCTTGAAAATTTTCATAATTTTCTCTTAAAATTAAGTAAAAGAAAATAAAAGATAAAATTTCTAGGTCATTAGATTTCTTGGCAGTACTAGCTGGCCAACTGTTGCTCTCATGTGAAAGAAGAGACATTGGTAGGATGTAATTAAAGCCTCTCTGATACCAAGTCAATAGGGCTGGCCAAAATTTACATAGTTGAAAAGTCTTGAACAAGGTGAAGGCAGCACACATGATAGAGAAAAACAGCAGTACTAGCAGAAGGTAAAAAGGAAGCTGATAGGAAACCTGCAGCAATGGGTAGAACACCTGGATGCATAAAAAGAACCAAATGTTTAAATTACACTTTGAACAAGATGAGAATGGAATTTCAGAAGACTGAGGTATTTCAAGATATAGTAGAGAAAAGAAACACACCGACTCATATCTAATCTCTTAACATGGCAAAACAATATCTTGATGGTATAGAATTAGCAAATATCTCAGCCAGTGCAGTAGTGCAGTGGGGAGACTGAGGCAGGAGGATTGCATGGCTATTTCAAATTAAAACAAAACAAAGCAAAGCAAACAACAGGAAAGCCCACTGAGGTAGTTCAGTGAGAACTTCCCACATTGAATTTCCAATAATGAAAAAAAAAACATGATAAAATATCTTAACATAGATTCCTGTGTATCTGTTTACTTGGGAATATCTTTCAAAGATTTACATGCCTAGTTCAAATTTAAAATTATTTTAGTTACATTATAAAGGTAATGGTGCATTTTTCCAGTAGGAACAATAAGCCTGCTAACACCATAAACTAACATGCAAACATTTCCTAAGTGATAGAACCTGAGTTTAAACTTAGGCAGTTGTAATAGTGACTGACTCTCACAACAGTTAGATAAATTGTAGTTGCTAAAAACAAAGCCTTCTATTGAAATTATCTACACGAATACACAATAGCTTCCATCATGTGAAGGATTGCTTTTCCTTTTGTAAAATTATGTGTGTGGGTATGTACATCATGAGATAAGTCTCCATATACTGTTTGCCTTAGTTACTTTTCTTGTTGCTGAGACAAAATACCCCACACCCAAAGTTAAAGGGGAAAGGGTTATTTAGCTCATAGTTTGCATAAGTTTCAGTGTTTATCAGCTGGCTCCAAGGGAGGGTGGCGTGGCAGAGGGACAACAGTTCATGGCAGCAGAACACAACCAAAGCGAAAAGACAGAGGACAAGCCCTTTTCTGTCCCTTATGTCATCTGCAGACTACATAGAACCCACACTCTTCATCCCAGCACTGGACCATGAATTCAATCCAAAATTCTAGACTCAGCTACCTCTAAAAAGCATGCACCCCATGACTGTGTGAGGGTTTGGGGAGACATCTGGACACAAAGCATAACACTGTAAAATCACATAATAATAGTTATATGGTTGAGAAATGTACTTCAAAAGATTTTGTCATTGTATAGACACTATAGTGTACTTAAACCAAATAACTTGGCTATGATGTCTCCAGGGTAATACCATAATCCATTTAATTAAGTACTCAAGAATATTTGTTTGTTTCTAATTTGGGGCTATTATGAATAAAACTAATTTAATCAATGTTCCTATCTCTCTCCTATTGCCTAACATTTTCTTAGGAATATATATACATACTCCCACACATAGATATACATGTATAGTAACTTTACAAACATATATACATAAAACCAGATGTACAGAAAAAATACACATTCAGAACCATAATTATATATATATAGGATCAATTAATGTCCATAAAAATGGCAAAATAATGCAAACAAGGAAGGTAGGTCTTTTCAAGAAATTTTGCTGGAACTACTAGATACCTATAGAAAACAACTAAAAATGTGTAATGCCACATAACAAAAGTAATTTGGATTGGATACTAGTTATAAAGAGAAAAAGTAAATCTGTAAAACTTTTTCAAGAATATTTAAATTTAAAAAATTAACTTCTCTACTCTGCAAATAGATAAAACATTTAAAGCTACTCTATGAAAGAAATATTGAAAAGTATCCTTTGTAAATCAAAAGTCTTTTAGGAATATATAGGGAAAATGGCAAGATTATCTTTTTACTAGGGAAATATTTGCCATTTTACATGTTCATTATTATGTTCATTTTCAGATAATTTCTATGACATATAAATAAGAAACTAAAATATCAGTTATAGAAATAAGAATTAAATTCTTCTAATTTTTTGTTTTGTTTTGAGACAGGGTCTCATAACATCATTGTAATTTTTATCTAAACTTTTGATCCTTGAGGTCTTACTTCCTTATGAAGGTCTCCTGAAACATGTACTGTAAAAGATGAAACTATATGAATTTTTAAAATTACCTAACTTAACTTTTCATTTGATGTATATGAATTATTCATATATATTAGATAAAATAGTATCTTGGATGGGGGCTGGGGATATAGCTCATTGTCACAGTATCTTCCTGGCAAGTACAAGGTCCTAAGTTTGATTCTGGGTACCAAAAACTAAATAAAATAAATTAAAATAATTTGTATATTTATGCATGTGCACTGTTACATGTATTAGATCTACTTCTAACTCTGTCTTCCAGCTATGGCTGTGATTTGCCTTTTCAGTTGCTGCAAGGTGCTTTTCATTAGTAGAAGAATTTTTTTCATTTTTGAATAGTCCTATTTATCAATTTGATAAATTGGATTAAACAATTGTTTCTCAAGAAATGATGCATGAATAACCATCAAATACATGAAAAAATATACAGTACCATTAGTCACCATTAGTCACCATATAACTAAAAACTTCAGAGCAGCAAAGTGGATAATCCTTTACAAATGTGAAGGGCATGGGAGTGTGTGAGAGGAGGAGGGACGGGGACATGGAAGGGACTAAAATGTGTTGTTCACGTGTTCCAGCTCCCCACAATGAGTGTCTTCTCATGTCCTGCAAACATGTACCGATAAAAGTAATCTCTAAAAAAAACAAAATGGATAAAATTTAAACTTGGTAAGGTGCTTGGGCAACTAAAATTTCATGCAGTGCTCTTGGAATCAGATATTGTTCACCCATTTTGTAAATTTTTGACAGTTTCTATAAAGGGAAGTATACCTCTGCTATTACTGACCAACTACTTCATTACATCTCTATCCAGGAAAATAAACATGTATGTCCTCAAAAGAATTCTCAACAAATTTGCATCACTGCCTTGTTCATTATAACCTGAAACTATAAACAAACCAAATGTCCCTCAGCAAGCATATTGTCAAACTATATAACATTCACAAAACTGGTTACTGTTCCACAGTACAAAAAGGAAAATTCACAGACGTGCCTTAAGTTACCTCCTAAGTACTGGGCAGAGGAGCTCACTGGAATGGGGCACTTGGGAAGCATTTCAGGACAGCGGGAATAATTAGGGATATGCCTGTATGTGTTTGTTCACTTTTCGCATTCACATACCTCATCCTAAGTGGTTAAGATACGTACATATTGCAGTACACAAATTGTACCACAAGTGAGTATTGCTTCGGTTTTTATTTTCTTATTAAGTCCTTACTGTTTCAGAAGCCTGGAATCTAACATAGTTTTTATGGATAATCATATCTTTTCATGGTATTATTTTCTCTATACATATTTTTAAAAGATTACCTAGTGCTTTGTAAATATTTACACTATAATCACATACTTTCAGACATATGTAGAAATCTCAATATCACTGATTCCAATCACATAATTTTAATAGATAAGAAAAATGATGTACAAGAGAGTTGATTTAAGCCCGGGAAGCGCTAAATGAAGACAGGATGGGGCCCTGGTCTACTGATCTACATCCTGCATCTGCTTCTGCTTCCACTGTACTCTACTACCTTCTTAGATGCAAAAAAGGTAAAAAATTCTCATTCTTAAGATACAACTTGATATATTTGCAATAATTTTCTTAAGAATATCAATATTACACCGATGATTACATACAAGATTAAATTAATCAAAGGTAAAACCTGAGACAATATCTGTCATTTAAAGTAAGTCTATATGGAATCTAAATTACAGACAGGAATTACTACAGAATCAGCATGTTTGCTCTGTTATCTATGAGAAAATGTATATTCATTTTTATGCTTTTGGATTTTCTGGTATTGAAAATTTATTAAATAATTGTGCTAAAAGCTAATTTTGCGCTTGGAATGGGATCCCTTGCAAACCCTAAGTACAGTTTGAGTGCTGCATTGGAAAGTATGGTTTTTGTGATGCACAATAGCACATATGCTCCGTTCTAGTCTACATTTGAAATTTTTCTATATGTAACTAAATAATGATGAGAAAATAGATAGAAGTCAATGATCTGGATTTCAGAGACAAGTCTTTAAGGTCAGTTTATAATGTAAGAAAATTATTTGAAACTTCTCAATACAAAACCATGAAGGTCATGAATTCTACATAGCAAAGAAAGTAGAAAAAATGTATTCAATACTTCACTACCAAAAAAGAATTAATATTAAATTTGGAATAAGAGAGTCTTAGAGAAATATATATTAAATTTCTGTATATATTATTATTCCCATATTTATCCCACTAAACTGAAAAAGTGTGCTTTTATTTATTTTATTTATTTTTTATTTTAGTGGTAAACAGTTTTTATTCAGGCAATGAAACATGGAAAAAATATATTAGTAATCATTATAATAATTTCATTTGTGTGAGTATAACTTTTACGAATATTTACCTGACATATAAAAAGGGAAACTACTATGCATATAAAATTTATGTAGATGATTATTCCACACAACACAATCCTGACAGCAGTAGTCAATGCAGCACTCACCCCTCCAGGTGAGGGGCTCCTCACATGACCTGGGGTGGCCATGGGACACAGGAGAGCAGATGTGCAATGAATGTCTACCTGTTGGCACGTTAGCACAGTGGGGATCTACTGGCAAACGCTTGCTAATAGCAACAGAGACGTCTACTGCTACCTCTGAGGTGCGAAAGTGCCTGGGTCCTGTCCCGTGGCTGAAACGGATGGAGTCGAGGCCCATGCTGTGGGTGTGGCCACTTACACACTGCCCAGTATCCGGATTAGGTGTGTTTTCTGAGCTCAAATTTGCATATGTTCACTTGAAAATTATTCCTAAACCTAGAATTTCAGTTGATGATCTGACTAGGAATACTGTTTGGAGTGCTGTATATTCCAGATGCCACTAAAAAGCAGAGGCAGAGGCAGAGGCGTCCCGACAGTGGCAAGTGAAAAGGTGATAGTGGGAAGGTTCAGGCCACACCCTAGGTCTGGCTCAGCCTCCTCCTGACAAGTTAAACCATTACATAGATCGCCACAGGTCAGCATCGCACACAACATCTCCACATTAGAACTATAACCAGAATATATATTTATGTAATAGCTGTAACCATATTACAGTTAATAAAGTCATTCCTTAGGAATCATGTTTGTCCAAATCTAATGGCATGCTATGAGGCACAGAAATGGGATTGCATTTGGGTGAAAAACTATGAAAAGTGCAATCTTTAGTCTCCAGAATGCAAGCTCTGGCATGAGGGGGCTGGTCTGCACCAGAGAGTGCTGCCGCGTATTTGTCGTCCCAAGGAGACCCTTACTGAGAGGAGCACAGCACGTCAGTTCCTTCACCTTCACTGCGTGAAGGTTCAAGGTCTGAATGGGAAACTGTTTTCCTTTCTTCACAGCACTGGGG
>PVLD010012002.1:0-62410 GCA_004027595.1 Dinomys branickii | reverse complement strand
AGAAAATACAAAATTATACAGAATATAGTAGGGAATTACCACTGGATGTTGTATTACATAATGTTATCTTCATATTAGTTAACACAAAAACATTAAAGGAAATACCAAATTATAGAGAAGATAGTAAGGAATTTGTACTGGATGCTGTATAATATAAAGTTATCTTCACTTCTGTTAATACAAAAACAATTGAGGAAATACAGAATTATAGAGAACACAGAAGGGAATTAGCTCTGGATGCTGTCCTACATAATGTTACCTTCACCTTTGTTACTCAGTTACCCAGCTTATGGCTCATTTGATCATTCAGTTTTTCTCCTCCCTCATCTCTGTTGCCCTACCACTCAATCAGTTATCTTCCCTGTTATAATAACTGTACTCCTGGGTTTATCTATACCCCTGGACTCTCACCTTGGGAAGAGATAATAGCTGCCTCAGACTATACTATAACATACATGGGTGTATACAAACCACCATGGTCAGAGGTGGAAAAGCACATATGCTCACAGTGGACTGCCCAGCTCCACCCCCTCGCCGTGCTATGGGTGGGGGTGGGTCCAGTCCATGAGGTGTTCTCAGCAGGGCCCTCAGCAAAGCAGCTGCAGGACCCACAGTGGAGCAGCCATGGGGCCCACTGCAGAGCAGCCACAGGGCCCACTGTGGCGGAGCAGCCACGGGGCCCACAGTGGAGCAGCTGCGGGGCCCTCAGCAGAGCAGCCGCCAGGGCCCACTGGGAAGCAGCCACGGGGCCCACAGCAGAGCAGCCACGGGGCCCACTTCCTTTATCTTTCTTGTGGTAATCACTAAATAACGCTTTCATGGGCTGGTTAAAAATAGCCAATAGCCACATTTATTAAATAATCTAAAATATTTGGTAATGCAAACTGTCTCATCTTCTGATTTGTCTTCTGATTTGCTTGAATTATCAGCTTTACTGCATTTCCAAGGCTGATTCTTCAGTAGAGGAGCTGCTAAGGTTTCATTAAGGGATACTGAATACATGACCTAATACACTGTTTTAGCTCTAGACTAGGTGCTAAACATTGATCTACCTTTCAAAGAGGGGGGGAAATTACTAGGTAAAATTACACAGAAAATAATAAATATCAATTGGCCACATTAATTGGTCTGCTGACCTCTTGCCATCTGTCCCCGTGCGTGTGAGCACAGCCCATTGACTGTGACTATGTGGGCCACGTGTGTGTTTCCATCAAAACTAGCTCATGTTAACAACAAAGAGGGAATTTCATAAGGGGAATGGCTGGAGCAAAAGGAAACATTCTTGCTTTGATGAGAGGCCATTCTTTTCATTTTAAGTAAAATTTCTAACTACCCTCAGAATTCCTTCTAAGTTTTACTACATCTGGGTAAAAAATATTGCCAGGAATTGTATTTCTTGCTCCTCTTTCTTTCCTGAATACTAGAACTGTTTGTCCAACTACCCATTACCAAATGTCCTCCAGAGAATCCAAACTCACAGTATTGGAAACGAAACTGGCCCAGGGGGCCTCAAAGCTCCTGCAATCTCAGTAATCCATGCCACACACTCTGAAATCCCCCTAAGTGCTTCCCCACTCTTAGCCTACTGCTCTGCCACCATATGGTGCAGACGTAATCCTCCTCCTTCTCTTTCCCTTTCTTCTTACCCCATTCACCCGTCTTCTGGCAAGGCCTCGTGCTCTCTCACTGGCAAGACTTCTTTCCTTAGATCTGCTCTCCATTTTACTACTGTCTTCTTCCTATCATTCATAGCTTCATTTTCTAAACTGTCATCAAGACCCATCCATGCTTATGCTACTAGTTTTTACTTACTTACTATATATATATATATATATATATGTATATGTATATATATATATATATATATATATATATATAATTCCATAGGACATGATCTACTTCTACCTGCCTCTATTTATAAAAATGGATTAAATTACCATGTCATTGACATATATTCTCCAATTTTGGTACAAGGAACTATTGGCTGTGCCTATGGCTGTGATTTTTCCTTTTTCATGGAGTTTCCCTTCTTCCTTGGTTTTGGGATGAACCCCAAATCAACCCAGATCTTTTAAAATAAACCTTTATTTTCCTATTTCCAAATGGAAGTGCTTCTTTCAGCTAATTATCTCCCTTATATCTCTGTGACCGACATCGCAAAGAATCCCAATTATTTGTGTACTTTTACCCCTCTACTTAAGCATAGAATTATGGAAATTATTTTAGAAAGAAGCATGAAGCATAAAATGGAATGAGAAAGATTGACTGGGACAAGCAGTGTAAAATCCTGACAGGGAAAACTTCATTGCAATTACAAAAACATAAATATTACAATGGTGATTACTGCTCAAAAAGAGAGAATGGACTAAAAAGAGTAAATAAGTAGGCCCCTAACGGCCTGATCATGCACAGGATGTTTCCCTGGGGACCTTGAGGCCAGAGCAGTGTGCATGCTCTACCAAGAGCAGAGTAAATGAAGCTGCAGGTAGATGTTAAAGAACTGAAGGAGGAAGACGTGTGAAATAGAATGAGGGAGTGAGGGTAGTGGCAAACAGGAAGTGGAGAACATAGGCAGAGGAAATCTCTCTTTCATAAAAGTGAATTGGTCAAACAATTCTTTATTTCGTTTTGGTGAGAAATAGTAACTATTATATTTATTAACGGATTCCTTGGCAGTACAATGTAAAGCCGTTATTCTTGCTGTCTTATGTATCATTGGAGATTTTAAAAGATTGAAATAAAAAAGAGGTAATATTTTCCCAGCTGAGGTTTGATGAAAGGGTCGATTTTCTAGCCCATGGACAACTGCTAAAGATGAACAATATTAACCTTTATCCTTTTGACTCAGCTTAGCATTCACCCATCCATCACACAGAATGGCAGTCTTCAATGTCTTGTCCATTTCTGTATCTGCTCAGAGATATTAAATTACTTGACCTCGTTTTTATTAGGTTTTCATGCTTTTGTCTTATTTAAAATTATCGCAAAGATGAACTGGAGAAAACTTCAAAGAGAGCTTCTCTGTTCACTTTTACTCTGTACACTGTGGTAAGTGAGACAGAGACTGTGGTCAAATCACACTGGGCAAAGGAGGTGGCACTGCCATCAGGCAGATTGTGTGCAGTTGTGGAAGATCTGAGAGAGTCAAGGGCGAAAAGAGGGGCGGCCAGTGTCTCTACAGAGCTTCTGAAACAGGAGCCGTGCTGTTGCACTTGATGCTGTATTTTATCCAACGCTAAGGGGAAGGGGCTCCAGTGAGGAACACAGTTGTGTCAGTGGTGAGAAAGAGAAAGACTCTGGCGAGAAGGACATGGCAGGCTCCCAACGGAAAGATAATCAGCTTCTTGATGGTACCGAATGTGTTCTGAATTTCAAAAGACGGTCGAGCCTTCTTCTGTGTGGGTCACAAGAGCACATGTTCTTCCTCACCCTCAGGCTTCATTGCCAAGGAAACGTTCTGAGGTACCCAGACTGTGTGAGGTAGCTCCTCATAGCTGCTGACTGGGCTTTTGAGCAGTTCTCATGGGACGGTCTCCCCCCACATTCAGTCACAGGACCACGAGGGCCGAGTGTAAGCATGTATATTAAACCATAGTGTGTCCAGTGTTTTGCAAAGGCCTGATATACAACAGGTATTACACAATCTTTGTGCATTTTTTCCATAGAAATAAGAACATAATCAGATAAAATAAATAAATGTTTACCCTTGTGAAGAAGCATATTAAATTCATTCCAGCAACTTTCAAATATGCACCTCAAGCCCTGAAAATTCTTCCCTTTAAATTTGTCACTTTCCGTCCTTAAAAATGTTATCAGGCATTCCACAGCTGAAGTTGAACTCAGCACCTTACTCTTAAAAAGTCTATTTTTTTTTCTTCTGTTTGTTGGTCTGACTGATCACTATCCCAGTTTCAGGACAAGAAATATGAATTTCTCATACCATTCTCTTTTACTCTTGTCTTTATTAATATGAAGTATTATCAGAGCCACTGAAGTGATGTCTGCATTGCTAGCTTCCACATAATCTCCCTAAAATGGCTTTGTGATTATTGTTTGGTTTATTTTTCTTAAAGCAATATTCATGTTTCTGCAACACGTAAATTATTCCAAAGCTCTTCTAGTAGTGGGTATTCAGGATTTTATACTTGACCCCAAATATAAACAATTTCTACTTCTGTGATGTTTCTTTTTGAGCAATGACTGGAGAGAAACCAAGGAATTTGCCTAGTTTTCATGACAAAAATATTCAAAATTCACCTGCAGATTCATGAAATATGAGTTTTTGATTCTATGAGAATTTGTAGTAAGCTGGTTGACAAAATGTATAGCCTGCAATTTCTTATAATCTGTGGGGAATTACTACAAACGTGGCATTTAGACACTGATGTTAAATTCAGGCAAAAGTTAGAAATACATATACAAGCATAGAGGTCTCATAACTTATTCACCTAATGTTTATGATGGTGTACAATTTCCCTAAATTTACAATTGCTCTTCTGCCCACCCCACCCCCACCATTCTGACTGAAAATACATGCTTTTCTTGTGCTGAACACTATTTCTGAACAATTATACTGGTATCCCATGAAGGAAGAGTCATATGATACTGGTGTTACCATGGCAATCTCTCATGTATATAACAAGAACATTAGGAATACCAGCAGCTCTTTGTTATCTTGGAATTTGTTTTCATTTTCTTTTTTCTTCCTGTGGCTATGACACCAACTGGAACACAACTCAAATCTCCCTTTTGGTTGCTTGTGGTAGGATTCATACTCTGCTAGCCAGGAAGTTCTTAGTTATTTTGTCTTCCCAAAAATTTAGCTTCTGCCTGGTATTTTGGTCAGAAAAGTCTATTTGCCTCTTGGGGAAAATTTGTTTGAATTCTAAGCCTCACAGATGCCAGGAATCCTGTATGATGAGTCCTGTGGAAACAGGTCATCTCAGCCCGGAGAGTGCCATTGTCTCTGATTTCAGTATATATATTCACAGTCACCTCAAACAGAATGGGAAGATGAGCATTAACCTTCACATCATGGCAGTTTTTAAAGCCAAATTGCTATTTGAACTATTCCATGTTAGACTGTCCACATCAGATTAGGATTTAAATGACAATAAGGACACCTGCGTACAAGTCACTCAGGGGATTCTTTGGTTTATACAAACCCATTAACCTTCCCGAGCTATTGAGAGATATTGTATGCACTGAGGAGGACCCAACCAATACTGCAAAAGGATAATTCATTATAGTTCCAGTATCTGGCAACTTCATTATGCAAATTAAAATATATATGCAAAGCCAAGTGAACGGTGGAGGAGAGGGAAGCAATTTCAGTAGAGCAATTCTACCTGTTCTACCAACTGCGACATACACTGAATCTATGCTCACTGGTCAGTGTGTGGTAGGAGACATGGACCTGCCACTCTCTCCTCCCAGGTTTCATTGGACCTGTCATATGTATTTCTTACCTTACATTTGGGTGATTTAAGAGATCCTTCATGGTAATGAAGAGTGTACTATATTTATACCGTAAGAACTGATGTTAGAACTTAGCCTAATAAGATATTGTCCCTCTGAAGTTTGTATTTCTGTACCACCAAAATGGACACATTTAAATTCATTTTGAGAAGGTGTTCCAGTGTTGACAGGAAATATAATTTGCCTCATTCATAGAGTTAAATGGATATTAAAATTATACATATTCTAAGAAAAAATAGTCTTGCAAGAAAAATCCCTGTGCGTCCCAGTATGTAGCCCAGCTTTGTTATATTTTTATTCAATTTCTGCAACCATTTATTCTTTGTTATGCACATGTATAAGGGTACAAAATGGAGCTTCTTAAGAGAGGTGATAAATTTGAAACATAAATAACTCACATAATCAAGTTATCAGTCAATTCATGTATTCATTCACTCATGCCATCCTTTTTACAACAAACATTTACTGAACAGGAGCTGAGTTCAAAACTCTGCGAGGAATGTAGAAGTGGGAAAGACAAATCTTCAGCCTTCAAAAAGATCACAGTCTAACTCAGGCAAAAATAAATTATAACTCCACAAGGACTTCAATAACCTCTGGGGCTATGTGGGACCAAATTCCACCATCAGCTGACCTACCCAGCAGGGCCAAAACATTAAGTTATGAAAGAGAATGTTACATTTCTGCAAAGGGTGGTACAACCTGTGATATAGCTATGAGAGAATGAGCATGCGTTACACAGCCCTTGCAGATTACATGTTATGTACTCTAAGCATCACATTCAACCTGGTGAGAAACTGATCCCCAGCGGCGAGGGTTAAAGTAACTTCCTCCAGACCACAGAGTTGGTTAAATGTTGGAAATGGGAACTCAGCCATTGTCCATCTTTAATTTTTGTACTGTATTAAGTACTTTGGAGAAGCAAAAGTAAAATGCTTTGGAAGCTCTGAGAAAAGAGTTTGATTGCAACTAAGGGTGTCACGGAATACTTTGTGGCCAAATGGCATTTAGTTTGAGGTTTGCTTTTAGTGATACAGAATTGAAGATGAAGGACACTTCCGGCTGGGAGAACAATTTGGAGAAGGCATGGATGTGGAAAAATAAGCGGACATCTATAGGGAAAACTGTGGGTAGTCAAAAGCAAATGAGCCTGAGAAGTAATCATGAGCAATAAAATTGAAAAGGGAGACTCAATCTATAGTTTTCTATCATGAAATTGAATTTAAAGAATATTTTCTAAGACAAGTTAACTATTGAAGATTTTCAACAGGAACTTCTGTGATCTTAACATTAGTTAAAAAAGATTAAAGTGTCCTCAATAAAAACTTGACTTGGAATAGCAAAAGAGTGGAGTGACAAGACCAGTGCAAACATTTATAGCAAAAATCTACCTGGACACCAAGATGAACCCTAAATTTCTGGTAGGGCAGTTGCAAAATTAACAGAAATAGGGACCAAGAAGAGAAGATTTGGGAGCAAACACAACTTATTGATGGACAAAGTGGCTTTTGAAAATTTTATAGGACAAAGAGATGAATATGAACAGAAAAGTACCAGAGTAAAAGGAATTGACTTGCAGGTCGGAAAACAGCAGAGCAACAGCAAGATCCATAGAGAAGCACTTACAACCGTATTTGCGGCTCCATTTACAACCATAAAGACTGTGTCTTTCAGTCTCAGTCAGTTCCTCTTGTATTCATTTGTTTATCTAGAATTCAGAACATTACTTTTACCGTGTGTAGATTTAATAGGAAGATGAATAATCTAGAATAAAATTTAATATGTGTCAACCTCTGTTCCTGAGCATTTGATTGCTGTGATCATTCAGATCTTGGGGTAAATTATAAGATATAAATTGCAAGAGCTTTATACAATGACATTTGTTTTTAAACTGACCATTAACTTTTAATTTTAAAAAAGTCAAGTCATTAGCCCCGGTATTATATCCTGAGCTTACTCCACAAACACAAAAACTAAATGTTAACAAGACACAGATGATGCAACAGCACTATCTCCAGCAATATACATGACTCTTTAAGTGGTATAATTGCCAGAAATCAAACAGAATTGGCATAGTGGCTGGAAATTTGTCAACAGTGATAGAACTACACAATGTAAGAATTATAAAGCAGAACAGAGAAGACACCAACAACAAAGAAGTGCTGCTATCCAGTGACTAGAAGGAGACGTACTTATGGATGCACAGTAAAAATAAACCCTGGAATTGAATGTTCTATCATTTTCTCTTATGTGGCTTAAAAAGAGAAGTTAAAATAGCTGTTTTTGTTTTTAACTAAACATTTCTTACTGGAAATTCAATGGGCACAAGGTTGTCTTGTGTGGCTAGATGTGGGTACTTGTGCATTACTCCCTCTCAGTGGTTCTGAAAACAATTTTATCAGTAGTTAGAGACATTGTTTTCCCAGGACCTTGGCTATTTTACTGAGGCTGCTTCAGATGCATTTAATGTTCTCTCTAATGGATTTGTTTATCTTTTCCCCAGTGTTCTTGGCCAGGGACATTACTTTTCATTTGCCTTAGAGATGTAGGATCTCATGGCTATGATTTGTAGATGATGGAGCTATGACATACCGCACATATTATTGGTGTGTCATATATGATAATATATAACTTGTAAATAAAATCTGTAGAAAATTTATCACATAAAATGTCCTTTATAGGAGCTTGTGTTTTTTTTTTTTCACAAGAAATGTAGAGTCATAGCTTTAAGATAATAGAGGTTAAAAGGAAGTAAACTAGCTTTACTTTTCTCTTGCCTTTAGATTCAGGTAATGTTCTCTAAAAATGGAATATCTGGTAAAGATTGAACTAGTTCCTTCAAAAACTAGAAAAATCTATTCACATTCATTTTTAACATTTTTATAATTACATTCAATTATAAGTCCAGTGACCTCAATTATTCAGTGCTCTGTCAAGACAGCGGGCAGACGGAATGCAAAGGTATTACTCTTCTTGGTTGCAAGAAATGTGAGTTTCCTATTTGTGACTTTAGTGAATCTGTGATAGGTCAAGTGTTTATTTGGACCAATTTGAAGCAATGGATAGGGGATGGGGAAGTAGCTTAGTGGTAGAGTGTTGTCTTGCATGCTTTAACCCCAGAGGTGAATCCCCAGCACTACAAAAATGTCTGGATGGTTTGATCTTTAGGTACATACTACCTTCTCTGCACTAAAGGCCTGACAGTGGTATAATTTTAGCCTTCTTTTCTTGATCAATGATACTTCCTTAACTTTTGCAATACTTCAGTATTCACATATGTTCAGCAATAACAATTTTTTCCATTTAATTCATACATTTTACTTTTAATTTATTAGACATCTGACTTTTAGAAGGGCAAACATCTGTATTATGCTGAGCAATCCACAAGCAGAGTTTACATGTTATGATCACACTAGAATTCCTCACAGACAAAGAATCCAGGCATACAAAGTGGTATACTTTGATATACCATAGCTCCAACTTTTCTAGTGATCGTTTTCGCTGGCCAGCTCAAAGAATCTCTTTCTAGGTCTTCTTCTGGGACTCTGATAAAATTGACTCTAGAAAGAGACTGATGTGCGAGTACAGTTTAGGGTTGAAAGTCAGAAACCAGCTGTGAGTGAAATAATTCTCCTTCAAAGGGAGACAGATGTCGGAAGTACCAAGACAGGGCTGGGAGAGTTGCTGTTTCCCCTGAAAATAGTGAAAAACTGACCCAGACGGAGTTGGAAGAGGAACAGCGCAGTCAGGTGCAGCACTCCCTGCTGCACTGCATTAAGGCAGTTTCAGTATTCTCTACAGAAATTCACCCACGAATAGATATCCCTTATCTCTACAATGCAGTACAATGATTTTTAAAATGTTCTCAACTGTATGGGCTAGTGAATGGAACTTCCTTGACATTTAAGGCCCCAGGTGACTTTTCTGTGTCTTTCTCCTGATTTCTGTACATGTAAATCATCTGCTGTAGTCACACTGGCTTATGATGATCACACATTATACCTTCTAATTCTATCTTTGCTCACATGTTTCCTTCTCCTGAATTGCCCCCAGTTTCTTCTCATCCTGACCAAATCATGCCCATCCCTAAAGGTCCAGTACATTGCTCCACTTTGGCACAGGAGAAGGAGCCTGAGGTCACCCACCACGTTGCAGGATTGCACGCATGATGGAAGATCAGGCTCAGAGCTCAAGTGAATCTGCTTGTTTCTCAGTTTTTCCAGCCAAGTTGCCTGCATTTTCTAAGCCTCTCATTCCTCATCTGTGTATTTAGAGTTGCAAAATCTATGTCAGGGTTGCTTGAGTTTTAAGAATAATGTATTACTGGCATTCAGTGAGGGTTTGGAAACAGTACACAACTTCTTATTTTCGGTAAGATCATAGGGCATTTAACCATGTAGCCTTTGAAATGTCTGCCACTATAAGATTTTATTGTCATTGGGATCATGATTCAATACAGTCTTGATTGCTGAGCTAGGCTGTTCACAAATGCATGGATAGATACGCATCCATTTGAAAGGCAGGGCTGCTCTCACATATATTGACTCATTCAGTCCCTACAAGAAAGCACTGGTAATGTTGCCCTTTTATGCATGAAGACATGAAGAGTTTGAGTCCCTCCCAAATCAATCCAGATAGAGGCAGAGAGCCCAAGTGATGTTTACACATCTTTCCCAAATCTGTTTAATTTTATTTTTAGCCACATATCTCATCTGTGAGCTTCTCCACTAGATTGATATGTATACTGACCATCTGCTAGTTTTATCTACATGCCATTGTACCCAGGTTTGGGGATTGCAGGAGGGAGGGAGGGCAGATGGTTACAAAGAAGGATAATTCATAGCAAGGCAGTTGAATAAGAAATAAATACCTCCAAGAAGACGGCCATGGCATTTGGGTGTTAGACCACTCAGCAATGCTGTCAGGAGAGACAGATGACATTTGAATTCCCCTTTTCCTGAAAAAATAGCCATAAAAATCTTTTGTTGAATTTAGTCAATAGACATATATATGTAATACTTAACATGTTTTTGCTACAGGTGACAATGTTCTGGCATGAAAATCCTAACATGCAGATAATTTTCTTCTTGCACCTTCTAGCAAACAATTATCAATTTGGCTGGATTTCATATCTGGACCATAATATAACATTAGCCATCCCAAATATAGAAAGCTGTGCACAAAAACACAATGAAAAACTCAGATGAATTATCATTTTAGCTCAACCTTATGCTGGTAGAAAAGTCCACTAGCCAATGGGGACCAGAGAGATATATGCACAAAACATTTTAGGGATAGCCAGTCATGACTTCTTATTGAGGAATCCTAAGTTAGATCACAAATAGTGGTTCTCATATTTTGGGGAAGGACCAGGGTGACTTAGTAATGGATAATTTGCTTTTGCTTTATATTCATGTGATTTGTGTAGTTGGTCAAATAAAAAATTGCCAGTACAAAGTAGCAACCTCTTGTTGTATCAGTTAAGTTTAAGTTAATCATTAACATTTTTCCATGAATCAGTACCTCACAGGAGCAAGAGATACAGCAGGGCTCCTCAATTTCATGTGTTTGCCAAGTGAAAAAGACATGGGCCAGTTATTTCTGATCCTTGTCATGTGCTATGTTGGAGCTTTGTCAAGATCCTTCATTCTTCTCTGTGAATAGCTCTTCCTCCAGCCCATTACTCACAATTTGCCCTAAGGAGAGGGTAAAAGTGAGTATATGGTGTAGTCAAGGGGATGTGCTTTGCCTGTGTGTGTGTGTGTGTGTGTGTGTGTGTATGTGTGTGTGTATGTGTGTGTGTGTGTGTGTGTGTGTGTGTGTGGCGTAGTACTTGGGATTCAACTCAAGGCCTTTTCCCTGAGCTACATATTTAGATCATTATTTGTTTGTTTGTTTGTTTTTGAGACATGATCTTCCTAAACTGATACATTGCTTAGGATGGGCTCCAATTCTTGATTCTCCTTCTTGACCTTCCCAGAATGCTGGAATTACAAATGCATGTCATCAACCTGGAAGGAAAATCCTTTTACTGTGGTTCACTTTTTTACTTTCTGTTCTTCAATTGAAAGTTGAGTTCAATTGAAAGTTGACTATTAGAACGGAATGGTATTTTGAGAGAAAGTCTTAAAGAGATGAGTGAATTAAAATGAACCTTTAGGATAGGCCATAATCTAATCTGCCAATGCTGTTACTACCCCATGAAATTTAGACGTACAAAGAGGGACTCCAGACACATCGCACACAAAGAGGTAACTACACAAGCACTTAGTGAGAAGGCACTCATCTGAAAGCCCAAGAGAGAGGCCTCAGAAGAAACCAAACCTGCAGACACCTTGACCTTGGACTTCCAACCTCTAGAGTGCTGAGAAAATAAACTTGTGCTGTAAGCTACACAGCCTGTGGTATTTGGTTATGGCCTCTCTAGGAGCCTAACACACCCCTTTTACTTGCTACCTGTGAAGGTCCTCTCTTACAGTGATGGTCCAGGAGCAGAAGACCATGAACTTCCAAGCACAGAGGGGTAAGAGAGAAGACAATGGGAGATGTGAGAGGAGGACTTTAGGGAATGAAAAAGAAAGGAAAGAAAAACATCACCAAGTTGAAAATGCTAGTTCCCAAGTGTTCTTGCAGGAGCACTGCAAGAGAATAAAATAACTCCCTTTGTGGAAGTCTGGAAAAATTTGGGAGCTCAGGAACAAAGCACTCACAAAAACAGAGAAGGGTGGAAAATCTTCATCTGAAATGGACTTTTACACAGCTCCTCCTCCCATCCCACTCCACAAAAGACCAACTCCATTTCACCCTCCTAGGAAAATGCAAATTTGTTCCATGAAAAATTAAAGAAGAATTTCTTGGGGCCGGGGATATAGCTCGGTGGCATAAGTGCTTGCCTGGCAAGCCTGAGGTCATGAGTTTGATTCCTGGGGTACCAGAAAAAAAGAAAATTAAAGAAGGGGGGTTTTGACTCAGAGTTACCAGGAACAGTGGACGGTGGGAGACTAAATGAAAGTGTGTTGACTGAATTGTGTCATTCTGGCTTCTCTGATAGCACTTGGGGACATGGCGTCAGTCAGGTTTTTGATCCTAGGAAGTAATGAGAAGATCCATCTGTAGAAAATAGAGTCAGCTCTGAAGGACCTGTAGTACTGGCAGTAAAGGGTTACCCAGTAAAAACTGTGAGGTTCCTTTGCTCCCCAATTGCCCAACAGTAAATGCCAAGACTTCTTGCCCAGTTAACTTATGCAGAACTCCCCATCCACATGTTAGCACTTCCCTCCATTGTATGAGTGGAAACGAAAGCCCCCCGAAACCTTTCAGGAAATCGTCCAACAAAAAAATCTAAGACAAATGAGTGCATATGATAACAACAAAAATAACTAAAGAAATAAAAACATTTCAGAGTAAATATGATTCATCTTAGTGATGAGGCATTACTATACAAATAAAAGTGCACTCTTCAAAACTAACAAGTAAGAACCAAAAAGCTATTAGAATTTAAAATAATGATTTATAATATCTTAAAAATCAGCGGGAGAAACAAAAAATAAAGGTCCAGAAATCTACCAACAAGTAAAACAGAAAGATAAATAGAGGCTAATAGAAGATAAGAAAATTGGAGGAAAAAATCTTGTGCCTAATTTATGATTACTAGGAGCTTGGGGAGAAAAAGAAGAGAGAAAATGGGATGGATGAACTAATAAATAAAATAACACAAAATATCCTCAAGTTGAAGGAATATTTCATTTTTCTATATTAAAAGGGCCTATTAGTAGCTAATAATAATGAAGGAAAATAAAACCATATTAAAGACATATCTCTACATTTCAGTGTGCTACACAGAAATACATTAAAAGTTTCTAAAAGCTTCTACAGAGGAAGAAAAAAAGTATAGACTACATTTCTGGTCCGAGTTTATGTGCTATTGATTTCTTCTCTTAAAAGCATATTGATTCTTAGAAGACAATTGAGTATTACATTCAAAATTTTGAGCAAAAATCATCTGTAACCTAGAATTCCAAAGCTAGATAGAACATCAGTCAACTGTGAAGAAACATATGAGCCAAGCAAAAGATATTTTGTAAAGGGCTTTTAAAAATTACACTGATGCTCTGGAAGAAATAGTGGAAATGTCACATAAAATTGGTCAACTTTTAAAAAGGTGTAATATATAAATCCAGAAAGGAAAAAATAAGTAAAACATTATTATGGTGCAATGTTTGTCTTATCAGTGAATGATAATTCTCAGGGATAAATATTCACTTAACCAAATCATGTTAAATGTTGTATAAATATACTGGAAAGTTAGACATAGGGAAGTGGAGGAGTAAGAGGGTGAAAGAAGGTGAAATTCTCATAACATCATGTAATACAACATCCAGTTGTAACCCTCTAGTATTTTCTCTGTAATCTGGTATTTCCTTTATTGTTTTTGTATTAACAAATGCAAAGACAACACTATGTAATACAGCATCCAGTGATGGTTCCCTGCTGTCTCCTCTGTAATTCTGTATTTCCTTTATTGATTTTGTTACAACAAATACGGAAATAACATTCTGTTATACAGCATCCAGTGCCAATTCCCTACTATCTTCTCTATAACTTGGTATTTTCTGTATTGTTTCTGTGTTATTCTGGGTTCTTTTGTCTTAAAAATAAAGTTAAAAAGAAAAGGTGAAATTCTCATTGCCCATAATGAGAGGTCAAGTACAAATATGGAGTTAAATAGTAAAAGAACATGTGACATTCTCGTGGTGCCACAGGCAGCACAGGAGCTTCTAGTATCTTGTTCTAAGCCTGGTATAGCATAATTTGGGAGAAAATTTGTTTAATAATTCTTTTGCATATTTAGAGAATTCAAGCAACCAAATTTCCAGATATCATAAATGTCCCCTGTTTATTAGCATGTTCACAATTAAATGTCTTAGACTGGAAGGGCCCAGTGTCAAATATACCATGTTAGGTATATTCCATTTCCCCTTTAGTATTAGATAGGTTTAGTACTGTCCCTGACTGTTGAACAGGGAATGGCAGTGTTGTTCATGGCAGAGGGAAGGCGGGCTACCCTAGATCTGCCAGGCAGAGAAAGGAGTCACAGCCACTTGGCCAAGCTGACCAGCACAGTTAGTTCTGGAGATACAGGAGGCCGTCATTGTGGAAGGCAGCACATGTGTATAGTTTGGGTATTGGATTTCCTGACTTTGGCTTCTGCCCTGAATTTGATTTGTATCTGACATTTTCCATCTCCAGGCTTTTCACTAGTAAGTAGGATGCTTATATAAAATAACCAAGATGAAAAGAAGTCTCAGTGCCACTTCACTGTGTTGCTGCACTCACCTTTGGTACAGTGATCCTTCTTGGGAAGGAGCATGACTTCCATGCACTCGTTGACTCCAGACAGATGGTGGCAGATGGAAGTTGGTTTTCTGTACCCTGCTCACACATTACAGCCCGCTTCTTTACCATGTCCTACAGTTACCATGACCTAGACTATTCCTCCATGGTTTAAAATACCTTTTACCTCAAAAGCACCCAGGAAATCTATTTGTTTGGGCAGAATACTCCCTGCAAAGCCTCCTTAATTTGGCCCCAAAAGGCCCTGTGCTTTGAGCCAAGGAGAGGCTTTCCACCGTGCTAGTAGGCTCCGCTTACTGGATTGTTAGGTTTCCTGAAAGGCAAGTGTATTGGGAATGGAATAAACGAAGAAAGGCTCACAAATGCTCAGGAGTTTTCCTCTTGGACTGCAGTTGGGCTGCCAAGCAGCAATAGCCTATACTCTGTCTGTCTCTTCTCCCTTTTCTCTTACCTGAGAAAACCATTATCTGAAAGAGAAGATTCAGCACAGCTACCAGTACATGGAGTTCAGTAGAAAGACACAGACAGTCCAATGAGAAGCTGTAATGTTCACTCTTAACACGCCAGAGTTCCACACGGTAAGCGTAGTGTTCCAGTGAGTACTTCATCTCTCTCTGGCCCCATTATAACTCTGCCCACCTCTTTCATCCTCTTGCATTATTCATGGACACAGTCTCCCCACCAGCTCACAAGTTCCAAGGAGCCTGTGTATCCTTCCATCTTCGTGTTTTTCCTATTGCTTAGTACACAGAATTGTGCATAGCAGCCCCTGAGACAGAAAGATGTTAAATTGTATTTTCCAGCTGATGCAATCTGTTGTAACACCCTGTGGTCACACCCTACCTGGTCTACACTGGATTTCTAGGTTTCATTGCTTGTGGCCTAGCCCATTGATGAGTGGGTCAATATTTGGACTCTGTGTCTGAGTTAAAATCTCAGGCCCCTCCTTGCTATTTATAATTCTTTAATTCTTAGAGGTTTATAATGTCTAAAAACCAGGACGGCAATAATAACATTGGTAAAAGCTAAATGAGATAATGTTTGATAGCTGTGGTTGTTACCATTATCTGTTATTACTGTTATTAACTCCCTTATTTCTAAATGAAAACGATAATGAGAAATTCACAGAGATATTATGAGAATTAAAGGACTTTAAATATATACCAAATACATACTACACACATGCACAGATATACATTTATATATATATATATACACACATATAGAATTACACAATAAAACTCAGATGCTAGCTATTACATTATTATTATCATATTATTATGGTATATTACTATGAGTAATGTCTGTTATTACAATTTTCTTTTGTATCTAAAATAAGGATTATACTAAACTGTAAGGTTGTGAGACTTTCAAGTCTTAGTAAATTTTAAAGCTTTGGCAATGTGCTTTGTATTTGGTAAGCAATATAAGAATGTTTGCTATTATTATTTACACTGGTAGTAAGTTTTGAAGCATAATTGTGTAGCATAATAAACTTGTAAGACAGTATATGCTAAGTAAGTCATCAACTTACTTTCGTGTCATTTCATAGTGCACAGAGAGCACAGAATGAATTAATATTAATGGCAATGCAGGGTTTCATGGTAATACTAATTGTCTCTCTCTAAACACTGGGGAAAAAATTCAGGCTGACAGACATTTTGGCCCCAAAGTCTGCCCTTGGCAAAGAGACAAGATGCAAGTGGGGAGAACATCCCTGTAGGAATCTTGAGGATGGCATTTCCCCTGCTATGTATAGTGATTTGCCAATTTCCCTTTCACCGGCTATGACAGTGACACTGGTGTTACACGAACAACCTGCATTATGCTTCAGGGGCACATCCCTTTTCTAAGGCTGCAGTCTTCCTGGTGAGACACAGCACATGCTTGATTCCATCTGCTGTCATTTATCTGCCAATACAAATAGCACATCTCTGTGGGTCGGTCTGGCAGCCAAAACAATAGACTATGCCTTAGCAACTCACAGGGAACCATTGCAGAGCATTAAAGGTAGAAAACACCTTAATATTCGAGATCCAAAGAAATGAGCGCCTGCAATTGCAAGTATTAAGTCCTACGTGACCATGCCCTATGAGCAACAAACTGGTTTTATAGAGCACAGAGCATACTTGAATTGCATGTAATTTGCACTTTGACTTAAAGGACATATTTTCTAGGATGATTCAACTTTACTTGTATTCAAGTTTTACAGGAAACCTATTACATTCTTGGTGTTACATCCAGTGCCTGGTCTTTGTTGAAGATAAATTTCACATACTGTCTGACTTAAAAATAACTGAAGAATTGTTTTAAGTCTAAAAATCAGCAGATTGAGCTGTTGTCTCATCACTTAGAGGTGTACACAGAATAGATACGATTTGGAGATGCATAGCAGGACGGGAAAATAGAAAATCTCCACAAATGTCACTGATGCTATTTAGAATTCAAGTCTTCACTGGAGAGAGATTATCTTCATTATGGAATGAGGAAAGCTGGAATGCATGCAGAATGTAGGAGCAGCCAGTTTTAACACATGAAATCATCGCTACTTGTGTGTAAGTAGATATATGCGCTTTGTGGGCAAGGCAGAGGAGGAATTTTACCTTCACATTGCAGTCCATGTACTCTCCCTATAATTCATGATCTTTGCTTCCTTCCCTTATTTTTAGCTATTGTTCCCATATGTAGCATTCTGCTATTTGTGTTCATCCTGAGATACCTTTCCACAAGTCATCTACAAGCAGTATGCAAAATTAAATTCTCTTCTCTGGCTTTGATCTCAAAGTTCTTTTCTGTTAACAAATGCCTTGAAACTATATCTTCAAATTCAAATTGTAGTCACTGAGATCAGCATATTTCTTCTTTTCCTAGCTATGTTTTCTGATTTATGCCTGAAGTTGACTCTCAAGTTCTCTTTTTACACCAGACTTACTATTCACCTAGTCAGCCTGGTAAGAAATTCCAGTTGTTACCTTTTTAAAAATTTCTGTATCTATGCAGGCACTTTTTCTTTTTTTTGGTATTGGGAATCAAACTCAGGACCTTGTGCCTGCCAGGCAAGCGTTTATGCCACTGAACTACATCCCCGGCCCTAAATTTCTGTATCCAATCCATCTTCATGTTCTGTTAGTTTGTCCTTCAAATCCTGCTTCTCCCGTGTTATCCTTATTTATGTTTTCATCCATTCATGCCTGCACTTGGACAACAGATACGAATTGGCATGTCCACATCCGACCTCATTATGTCAGTCCTACCGAGCACTCCCAAATCACACCGAAAACCCTCACTCTCTTCTGCACCTCTCAGGACCTCCTATCCCCGTAGAGGTCATGCATGATTAAGAGGGAAAGTAAATGGAGAAGGAAGGCAGAGATTTGGGGCAACAAGCAGGCCCATCTTTGTTTGCACATGCAGTTGCTTGTAAGCTCCCAACAGTTGCAGCCATGTATTAAAAAAAGGGCCAGTGCTGGCAGATTTTCTGATTTAAAAAAAAAAAAAATCCACAGAAATCTGAAGCGTTTTAGAAGTTTATTCAGTAAACACCTGCTGAAGGCATACTATGTGTTTCAAAAGACACACCGATGAATAAAACTGATGAAAGCTCTACTAGCACTACAGGTAGAGTTGAAATACAGAAAAAATCACGTAAGTATGTGTGCGGGAGCATGCGGGACTCTAGGCAGGGTTAGGAATGATCTTGTCGTAAGGGTGGTATGTGAATAAACATATGAAGGAGAGAGGAATATTTCTAGCAGAGGGCAGGGAGTCTTCCTGCTGTGATGGTGAAACAGTAAGGAGGCCTTCAAGGCAAGGGGAGACATAGAACAGAGTTGGAGATGAAGCACCAGGGGGCAGGGAGTATAGTTGGGCCTTTCATGTAGGGCTTTGTCGGTCTTACTAGTGACTCTGTCCTTAACTCTGAATGAAGCAATAAAACAGCCTAAACAGGTTTTAATTGGATCATCTGGCTACTAACTTGGACATGGACTCTAGGGAGATAAGAAAAGCAGAATCCAGTTAAGAGGTTCATATGAGAGACAGTGGTAGCTGACTAGAATGAATGAAGAGAGTCACAGGCTGGATATATTCCAAAGACAGAGGGACAGAATTTCACTGTAGACTGGAAGTGTGACACAAGGGGGAGCCAGAGAGTGATGCCAAGGTTTCACGCCGAACAATCGAAGGGAGGGGCTTACCATTAAGGGGTGGGGACAAAATACCAGAAAAACAAGCCTGAAGACAGACGATCAAGAGTGTTGTGCTTTGGAGCTACTAAGCGGAGTTGTCTCTATGAAACCCAGTGGGGACAATAATAGCTTGGCTTTGCCTGGAGTTCCAGGTTGGAATGAAAAGAAATTCTCAGCCGGAGGGAGGCATCTAGAGCGCATGTTCCTTTCCCCCTAAGATGAGTGCTTTGGGGGCATGTGGTTGTTCTAATTTTAGTTTTCATTTTCTTCAGCCTTTGAAGAGGCAGATTCTGCTCCCTTTTAACCAGATTTCATCCTAATAGAGGTTTAAAGTCCTCCTTTCCTTAGCAGAACAGCTGAGATGAACCAGGAATTTTAAATCAAGGCTTTACTCACCAATAAGATTTAAAATCAAAATGACATGAAACTAGAAGGGCTAATTTGCCCTAGGAGAGATTTTCCCCAAATTTAGTCTCATGAGACGCTTTCTGTCTGGATCTTAGTGCGCCCTGGGCAGCGGAGGGTGTACTTGACCTTCCCACAACAGAGCGCTCTAAAGACAGGGTCTTCATTCAAGAAATAAAGAATTCAGGCCGAGAGGCTTAGCCTCTTCTGCTGGCCACTTCATGGCCTCCTCTTGAGTCTGGTTTGCTCTGAGGCAATTATCCTCTTCTGGTGATTGTATCCTGGGATTTAGTGTAGCATTTTGGGGGAATGGTTTAATCAGAGCATGTGTCACAGTGTGCTTGTAGTAAATATAACTTCCCTTCCCTTATTCTGGCAATAACTGCCCACCGTGGCTTGCTTGGTGTTATCTACAAGAAAGCCATTTTCATACAAGCCATGAGCAAAGACTCCTAAGCTATCTCTGGTGCTAGCTGCCCATTCTAGAATATCTTTCCCCTATTTTCTTCTCATACAAATCTTGCAGTTCTTTATAAACCAAACAAACTCATAAAATCTCTTGCCTAATCACAACTCTACATTTTTGTTTTCCCTTCTTTTTATATGTAAAGTGCGTCCATACCTAACATTTGTCATTAAAATGTACTCAGAAAGTTTTTCATATAAAAATTGTATCTTTTCTGAGAGGCGGGAACTATTAAACACTAATTCATTTAAGCATTAATTCCTTTTATTTGTCTGTAAGTCTCCCATTATACACAGTGCAGTTATGAAGGTAACAGAAATTCAGTAAATAATTAGTGTCTAAGATGTTCATCCATTAATAAAAAATTGCTCACATATACTTTGTGAGGCCTTGCCAGATATCCAAGTATGGAAGTAAAATAATGATGGAGAATCATTCATTGTGAATATTTTAGTTTTTAGAGAAGAGAAGATATTAAAAATAATGTTTGGGAAACTCACATAGCCAAATTATAGGTCGCCATCTTGTGGCCGTGTGAATTGCTAACTCAAACAAGATTTTTAGATAATGTGGCTTTCTGTCAGCTGTGGAATAAAAAAGCTATATTGAACCTTTATGTACTTAAGCACATTTAAAACAATAGTTATAAATTGGTCATAGCATTTAAAATGTCATTCAAATTTATTGACTATCTAAAAATGAAGGTTCTAGCAAATAAATGACTAATTATATTATTAATGCTTCAATAAAAAATATAAAATTATAATCAGAAAGGAAAGAAAGACCTTAGAGGTTATCCTCTCAAATGATCTTTAAAGGGTCTAAAATGAATTTAAAAGCTAATTAAACATGATTCCTCATCCCTGAAACATGAAATATACACAAACTTTGGCATATAATTTCAGGGACATCACCAACTCCTTTGTAGTAGTTCCTTCATGATTTTTTTTAAATCCTTATATTTTATGTATTATACAGTGAAAGTGTAGAAGATTTGGGGGTAAAAATTAATATTTTACCCCATTATCTCTTCACCCTCCAAGCCTTGTACTCAAACAATTTCCTAAAATAAATAGATAAATCATGGTGAAATATTTTTTGCTATGTTGTTTGACTCCCTATACTAAATCTTAATATTTATAGTTCTTAGACTATTCATATCCCTGCCATCAGCAAAGATAAAATTTTATTATTAGGTTCATGTTATTCATAGTGTGTCTTTCAGAAGATCCTCTGTATTCCTTTTACACTAAATATATATTTCCCATTCTTTTTTATAAAGCTGAATAATATATATAGATAATTATAATATAGATTGAATAAGTATATATACATTATATATATTATATATATGCCACTGGTTTTGTTTGCTTATGGATACATAGGTTATCCCCATTATGTTAGCTATTGTAAATAATGCTACAATGAATTTAGGAATATGGGTCTCTTCCACTGATTTCATTTCTGTTTCCGTTACATATATGGCCAGTAGTGGGAATGCTGGATATCTTTAGCTTTTTTGAGAAACCTCCAAACAGTGTTTTTCACAATGGCCATACTAATTTATGCTCTTCTAGGAAGCTACAAAGATGTTCCTTTTCCACATCCTCACCAAGAGTTACTGTACTGAGTCATTTTAATAATGGTCAGATGCCTCCATGTGTAAGCACCAGATTGTCTCACTAGTATAAGAGCCTGAAAGAGTGAATAAAAACTAGGAGGTAGGACAGACATTGTGAAATGAAAGGAACATGCTCAAAAGTAAAGAGCAGCTGGGGTGAGTGAGAAGAGAAAGGAAAGAAAGGGAAATTATGCATTTGTAAAGGGAAATTTTATGTGTGTATGTGTATACAGACAATATAGCTAACATAGTTGAACTACTGACTCCTATCGCTTTACTGAAAGGAACAGTTAATGATTCATTATTTGATCAGTCTTGCATGTCTCTATCTGTTCTCCTGAGAAACCACTTTGAAAATATCAATACGTAATGCAACAACCATTGTTAATTTCCTACTAATTTGTCTGTAACTCTGTATTGCTTGTATAGTTCTTATGCTATTTTGTAAATGGATGTCTGTCTGGTAATATGTTTTCTTTCTTTGATTTTTAAAAAAACTGTAGAAAATAATAATAATGATCAGATGACAAGTGTGAAGTAGTATCACATTTTGGTTATAATTTATATTTCACTGATAATTAGTGATGCTGAACAGTTTCTCCCTTTTTCCCAGTTTTTTTTTCATATACTTGTTGATTTGTATCTTTTGAGAGATGTATATTCTGGCCCTTTGTTTATCTCTTAAACTTGACACCAAAAATTGTATCCATCAGGTAGGACATGAGGTTTCTAAAAATGTATACATTGTGGGGTGGTGGTTGAACCTAGCAATTAACATATTCATCTACTTACACTTACCATTTTCATAGTAAGAACATTTAACATCCACACTATCTTAACATATTTCAAAATACAACATATTGTCATTTGCTGCGGTCACCATGCTGTTCAGTGGACATATAGAATTTTTTCCTCAATTTAATCCTGTGTTGTTTGATCAACTCTATAGACAGCCTCTCCACCCCCACCTTCCCCAGCCTCTGGTGGTTCCTCTTTTTCTATGGGGCTGATGTTTCTAGATTTTGCCTCTGACTGAGTTCATTTGGTCCTTTTTCACAGAGATTGTTTATTTTCTTACTATTGAGCTCAATTTTTATATACTTTGAAATTCCTCTTGTTTGTGACAACATGGGTAAACCTACAGTATTAAGTGACATAAAACCAACACAGAAAGACAAAGTACTGCATGATCTCACTTTATGTGTGGAATCTCAGTTCCCAGAGACTGGAGGATAGCAGAGATGTTGGTCAAAGGGCACAAATTTCAATTAATCAAAGGAGCAAGTTCAAGAAAAGTATAGCTAATACTTCTGGCATATTGTATACTTGAAGATTACTAAGAGTAAAAGTGTTCACATCACAAAAATGTAAGTATATGATGTAATATATGTGTTAATGAGTTTTACTACTCTTTCTAAAATGTGTGTGTGTGTATATAGATAGATACACACACATGTATGCATATATGTGTGTAAACATTATGCTATACACTGTAAAACAACTTTTGTCAATTACAAAAATAGATGCACTTTGGAATTACACAGTAACTTTGGGCAAATGAAGCCATGACAGTCATACATTTGAGCAGAGTCCTGAACCATAGCTCACCCTATTACCTAGACACTATGGAGCTACTAGTTGTTTTCTTTCTGTCCCATTGAGAAGTCAGGTGACTTCACAACGTCACCTCCCTTGGTCAGGACTATTGGAGCCATTTGCTTTTCCTTCAGTATTTACGGTAGTTTTGTTTTCTTCATCTCTTGTTATTAAGAACCCTAATCTCCTATATCAGTAATTCCCAAAGCAAATTTTGTGAAATGTTAGTGCCATAAAATATGTATAGGTGCCACATGCTAAATCATTTATGGTCTATTAAGCTGAACTGCACAGAATTAAACCTATACATTCCTGGAAGTTTTCCAGAGTCTTCACACAAGCTTAATAAATATTTTAAAACTACAGGTAGAAAATACAGTATGAACACTAAGAGTGGTGGTGCATGGCTACAATCCCAGCACTCTGGGAGGCTGAGGCAGGAACATTGCAAGTTTGTGTCTAGCCCTGGCAGTGTAGTGACTTAATGAAATAATGAAACCATGTCTCAAAACAGAGCTGAGGATAGGAATATAACTCAGTGCAAAAACCCTGAGCTCAATCTCCAGCGCCACACACATGCACATCAAGAAAGAAAACACTACCTGCAGAATATCCTAAACATGATTAAAAATGAAACTTTTTGTTGGATTGTTTTCAGAGTGCCTAATGGGGTGGGTGCTCCCCAGAGAATATCTTGGCCCATGGTGAATGAAAGATACAAAAATACATGCAGATTGCTTGAACAAATTGTAGGCTAGTGAGAAAGTGACTTGTAGGATAAAATATCCCAACAGAGGAAGTGTTTTACACTAAAGGATCCTAATTCAAATATTTTGATGAATGTTAAATTAGCAGGCAATTTGATGTCATAGAGGAAGCACTCACCTGACAGTGGGTGCACCTGTTTTATTCCTGAGTGCATTCACACTGCTTCTCCAGTGCTTAGCAGTGCATTTTACCTCTCCAGCTAAGGGCAGAGAATTCTTGTAGGAGTTACAGAAGCGCTGTGATTAGTGTAAAGTTCAACTGGAGAATCTTGGTGCAGGAATCACCACGTCATATTCTAAAGGATGGCCCACGTAGATGTTATGGATTTGTAGTGACAACATACATATCATCCATGCTCGTCGAGAAGAGCTGTTATACCAGTAATCTTTAAAAATGACATTCTACTCAACTATAGTCAATTGATCACGTGTTCATATTATCTCTAAATAAGTAGAGGAATTTAAAAATAGGGACATGGGAATAAGACTGCGGCCCCATCACATTCCCGGTCTCCATTTGCACCACCAGAAATGTCCAAACTTTATTTTCCAAGAAAATATCCCCGGAAAGGCTCAGCACGGAGAGAACAGACATAGCATGCTGTGGGTGGTGTGGGGCAGAAACACAGGATGAGAAGGGGCCTGAGCAGCAGGGCTGGTTCCTCAGCGAGCAGACTTCAGAGTAGAGGATTGGTGGGCAGCATGTTTACAGGAAAGCGTTCTCGGAACAAAAAGCCAGGAGGAGAGTTATGGGTTCAGTGGAGGCCTCAGCTGGCCCCCTGGGGCTTCGAAAACTTCGAGGAAGGGCTTCAGACTTTATACCTTCTCCCTCTCCTGCATCAACTGCTCCCTGTCTGCAGGCCGCTCAGCGTCAGTGGGGTTTGGTCTTGGCAAGAGCAGTGTGCCCCCCTACTGGAGCAGCGCTTATTTCCGTATCTGGGAAGCGCGCGCAGGCATCCAGTACAGACCTTACCAGCGAGACTGAGACCTCAACTTCCTCCCGCAACCGCTACCTAAAGTGAAAGCAGACAAGTCTATTTCACCGAAGGCTGATGATTGCAAGGTTTTCCTCTGGAAAATGAATCTTGCCTGTCTGAAAAAACCCTTGCATTCTGATCCTTCCAATGGGTTTCTAAAGAAATGCAGGGTGCTCCTCCAATCACCCAACTGTGCGACCCAGCAAGAAGCTCATCCGGGCCGCTTTTTACCTCAGTTCCCAAGTGAATGGTTAACAATGCATTGATAAATAAGACTTCAGTATATTTTTAAGGACAAATTTACTAAACACATTGAAATGCTCTCTGACTTGAAATTTATTGTTCTCTTTTCTAGGTAAGTTTGGAAATATTTTTTCTTATGGAATAGAGGTATGGTGTCACTTTTTTTCCTAAGTTTTGTTTTAATTGCTTTTAGCGCTGAGTGTGAAAACATGATGTGTTTCTCCACACAGATATTTGAGAAGCAAAATGCTGGGTTTGAAGTTAGTGGAGTTGGAGATATTAAGTCTGTGGTTCCTTAGAGTAAGCCTGAGCCCATGTGTGCCCTGCACGTACGTGACTCTTCTGTGGCAGGTACAGAAGCAGGGAGAGAGCTGTTCTGGGGACAGCGGAAGTGAGAAACAGGGTGAGGAGCGCTTGCAGTGAGGGACTGCAGAGCCTAAACGGAGACAGCCTTCAGCTCCAACCCCCTGCAGTCCCCCAGGACATGCCCCAAGGAAAAGGTGCCTTTGTACGAGACAAAGAATCAACCAGAGGCTGTTTTCATTCCCTGTGCTAAGCCTGGGGCTTTGTGTTTTCTCCTATTACCCTGAAAAAATTGTGGCCAGGCTATTACAGATGTGTATCTTTGAAAAAAGGAGTGACCTGAACCATTTTGAAACAGAAGTTAAATTTCATGCTAGAAATCCATAAAATGATTCACATAGTTCCTAGAAGCCATAGGAATAAAAACAACTCTCGTGAAGTATACATCAACCGTTTCAAGTAGGCAGTAGACAATTTCTGTAAAGCTGGATATCTAACAGAGAGAATAGAATGTCAGAAGGGCTTCGGAAGACGCGAGATTTGTGTGAGGGAGGGAAGGCAGCATCAAGCTTCTTGCAGAGCACTAGGCCCTCACTGTGCACTGTACTTTCTTTAATGGATAAAGGAAGTGATTGAGCGAGTTTTCAGTCAAGCCCGAACTTAAATCCCATAGTAGTTATAAATGGGATATTTGCTCTATTCCAGGAAGACTATCTGGGTTTCTAAAAGTAACCAAATCTATATTATCAAAAGCAGAAAGAAGTGAGACCCTAATTAACATCTAGTCCTAGTGCTACTTAATCAATAACATATGGTTGCCATTGTGTGGCTCTGGCTTGCTCCTACAGTGGCAGCTGGGAGGGGATAAAACCTGGGGCCTAATGGGAGGGTGAACCCTTGGTATTCTAGGGCCCACGCTCCACCCCCCCACACCGCTTTTACTTCCCTGTGACAAGGTACATAGTTTTATTTTTCCACATGTCCTCACCATGCGGTGCTATATTGGCCAATTCCCCCCTTATGGACTAGAACATAAAAACTGTGAGCCCAGATAAACCCATTCCTATTGTGAGTTAATTCTCTCAGGTTCTTTTCGTAGTGGTGGGAAGCCGACTAACAAAATGAGTTAGGCCGCAAAGTATGAAAGCTCTTCACATCCTGG
Source organism: Dinomys branickii (assembly GCA_004027595.1). Classification (NCBI taxonomy): domain Eukaryota; kingdom Metazoa; phylum Chordata; class Mammalia; order Rodentia; family Dinomyidae; genus Dinomys; species Dinomys branickii. Next base: position 35,851 of record PVLD010012002.1, on the reverse strand, counting down.
TAATAATGGGTAATGCGCTTAGCTCTTGTATTCTCCGTAATACAATCATAGCAATGTCAAAGTCAGGATGGAGTGGATATTATCCCACTGAGTAGACATCACAAAAATCAAGGACAGAGTTTTCACTAAGGAAGTATGAAGTTGATACTTGAGACTCAGAGCTAATTGGACCCAAATTATCTTCACTGTAACTGGTATCCTGGTGGCTGATGGAAAAGAAGAGAGTTAAAGGGTATCCTCACCTGCAATGGTCTCCAATCTAATTATCAGACAGTCCCTAGCCCAGATGTAGGCAAATGTTTTCTGTGAAAGGCCAAGAAGTAAATATTTTAGCCTTTCTAGGTCCTAATGTCTCTGAAATAACTACTCAGTTCTGATGTGGAAGAGGAAATGCGGTTGTCCTTAGATAGTAGGTAATGGTTGAAGATGATGTGTTCCAATGAAACTTTTAGTTTTAAAAAAAGTGGTGAGCAGAATTTGTCTGGTGTTCATTTGCCAGTATTTGTATCAGATCTCTTGGAAATAAAAAAGTTTAAACAAAACATTTTGAGGCAATGTGTGCGCTGGCCACCTCCAGATACAGACTGAAAAGGAATGAAAGAGCGTTCAGCTATGGTTTACAAGGTAAACTTCTCAAAAGTTTAAATGAATTTAAACACTAGAGGGCGCCACAGGATATTTTGAGGTCAAGGCCTTTTGTAAACAGAGCACTGCAATTACAAAAAGCTGCCCAAGCATAACGATCTGACCTCAGTGTGCATAATTTGCCTGAAATGTCAGCCTAAAGCTCCCCTGACCCCACTGCCCACAAGAACTTCAAGTGGTTGGCCACCTTTGTGTTGCTTTAATTGTAACCATATGTCCCTTTCCTTCTTTTTTATTGCTTTTAGCCTTTTCATAAAATACGGCCAAATTACGTGTTTATATAGTGGGACTTTTTCCATTTTATAAGAGAATAATCACTGTCTTATTGCTGTAGGTACTAATTTTCATTTGGTGAGAGTTCCCTTTGTAGTAAATAACAATTTTTTTTGAATTATCTTATGCTTTGCTGATGTTTTAAGAGGCCAAAATGCAGTATGCAACTGTAGTTTATTTTGGGTTTTGTAACCTACAGGTTTTCTGTCAAGAAAAAATGATCAAAAGATAGGAGCCTAATGCTTAAAAAATACTATTACTCTAGTAAGAATAATCTAGTAATTCTCCTTATAGGTATTTGGATTACAGAAATAATTTGAGGTATTAAAAAGATTCATGTTACGAATATGAACATGATTTTATAATACTGAGAACCTAGTCTATCTAAACATTTCTCATGAACTGTTTAAATAAATTTTGATATGAGACTGTCTTAACAATTAAAAATATTATTAAGTAACATTAAATAATATGAGATTATTATGGTAAAATGAGAAATATAAACAGGAGTACAAAGTCAGCCACTAAAATCTCAATTGAATGTTAAAATCATATAGATAGATAGATAGATAGGTAGATATAGATATAGAAATATTCATACAAAAATAATGAAAAAGAACCAGATCTACAAGTGACCTCTAGGTACAGGTAGGTTTGTTTTTTTTCATTTCACTTCTTCTGCATTTCCTAAATATACTGTCAAGAACAGTCATCATTTATATAGTCATAAAAATTGATGTTATTCTAACAGAAAACTATTTTAGCCTTTTGATAACACTTTTTTGGATATTATTTTTATGTCAGTGCCAACAGAAATCAGCAGTTTACAAGAAAATTATTCTATGCATCAAAGTCCACTTCAGTGAATTTGTGTGTGTGTATTGTACAGCAGACACACAATGAGGGTGTCCTTTCCAGTCCTGGGGTGAAAGGTTTAATGTTGTGTGCTGGCTGGGTTGCCATACAGGGGGCGAAAGGGGGCAGAAGCCAAAGAAGGAAGACTGGGGAAGTAAGGGCATTCTGGCAAAGCATGTGGTGCCGCTGTTTCACCCAGAACCTCCCTGAGGGCTCCCTGGTTCCCGGGCTTGTGGCAAAACAACACACATCAGAGACACAGACAAAACACACATGTGCGCGTGCACACATACTTATCCTTCCTTTTCAGTAGAAAACCTGCCTTGTGCGCTTGCCTTTCTCTATATATGGGTGTGTAGGGAATCGCTAGAGACAGGCAGCAGGAGACCACAGATGCTATATTCGATTTTGCCTGAGCACAGAATTCCTTTGCAATGACCTGGACTACAATGTGGGAAAAAACCCCGTGAATAATACCGACAAAAATACCACAATAATGTGGCACAAAGTGAAATCTTCTCACTAGCTTCAGTTCAGCTTTTCTAGTGATATTTTTTAGCAGCATAAATTGTCTTCTAAATACATAAGACTTTTTTCTTGTATCATTTATGAACATAAATGATAAATTCACCATGTTGAAGCTATAAGCAGTACTATTCTCTTAATTCATGTTGTGCATTTTTTTTCTCTTTTGACAAAGCTTCCTTAGATGTCTAATCCCTGGAGCCCAGGGAACTGAGAACTGTGTCCACACATTCACTTGACGAATACTTTGATGAACTAAATAAAAAGACGGTATTGAGATTAATTCTACTGAATAGCTCTTAGGATTTAAACTCCTCTAATACATTTTAAAATTTTGAATAAACTGACTTATAAAATAAACTGATAGATTCATTTGGATTATTTGCAAAGATACATTAGAGATTTTAAAGTTTACTAGTTTATGTCTTCAAATGATAATTGCCAGTTTATATACACAAAATGGTCCCAGATATACCAAGCTATAAATAACACTGCGAAAAATGCAAATATTAGTTCCTGTCATCCATCAAACAGGAGGAGAAATGGGTGAGTTGGCTTATCTAAGCTAATTACCAAAGGAAATAGACAGACATTAAATCCTTTTGGAACAAGGCAATTAAATATTCATGAACAAAAGCAGTATTTAGAGCAAAATAGTGAAACTACCTAGGAGTTCATTTTCCAAGAAAGTCTAAGGATTCATTTAATCCACTTAGCTCACCCCTATTGTAGAATGCAATGCTAGGGACACATAGCCCTGTAACACTCTTTCGGAGGAAAGCAGATTGTCCTATCATTATACTCCAAATAAGGAGCAAATTAGACATGTAAGGAATCCTTGCTGATCGCCACGCAGGCCTTTGACATATTGGTTTCCATTCACTCATACCTGTATCTCACCAGACAGCCCTTGGCATAACTCATGTCCAACCTTATCTTTATTCACTCTTTCAGCTGCTAGTTCTCCGATAATATGAGGAAACATGGATCTGAGCCTTGCCCCCCTGTAGTAGTTCCAATTCCAGAAACATCAGAAGCACTCATTTTTTCTTCGGCTAAACAAAGTAAGTTAACTTCCAGACTGAGGTCAAAAAGCTTTTCCATAGAGTAAGAAAAAAAATAGGTAAACACAGTTGTCCAAACTGTGCTGAGAAGAGATAAGCAGCAGCAGACGCATCAGTGTCTTATATGCTGGGAGAAAGGAGGGTTTGGGGGAAAATTCGTGATGGCATCTCTGCCTCCTGTGTTCCCTGCAGAAGTCCCTCAGAACAGAATCAAAATGCCACTTGTACTGAAATTCTGCCTTCAGGTTTTCATTCCCTTTCTCAGAAATCTCTGATGACTTCACTTCTTTCTGATGTTAGTATTTAATGAATTAAGGAACTTTGCCTCCATTCACAATTAACTGACAGAGGTTTCCTTCCTGCCTCCCAATAAATATGTTGTTGAATTTTATGTAATTATTTTTTTCTGCCTTTATTAGTATGATCATGTGAAATTTTCTACTTATAGTTTTCATTTTTTTAATTTTAAAGACAAAAGAATGGAGACATATGAACCAGAACAAGCCATAAACAATATCAAAAATACAAAATTATACAGAACATATCAGGGAATTAGCACTGGATGCTATATTACATCTTCACACTAGTTAACACACAAACATTATAGGAAATAACAAATTATAGAGAAGATAGTAGGGAATCAGCACTGGATGCTGCATAACATAAAGTTATCTCCACTTCTGCTAATACAAACAGGATTGAGGAAATACAAATTATAGAGAACATAGAAGGGAATTAGCTCTGGATGCTGTTTACATAATGTTACCTTCACATGTTACTCAGTTACACAGATGATGGCCCATTTGATCATTCAATTTTCTCCTCCCTCATCTTTGTTGCCCTACCACTCAATCAGTTATCTTCCCTGTGATAATAACTGTATTCCTGGGTTTATCTATACCCCTGGACTCTTGCCTTGGGAAGAGATATAGCTGCCTCAGACTATACTACAGCATATATGGGTGTATACAAACTGCTATGGTCAGAGGTGGAAAAGCACCTATGCTCACAGCAGACTGCCTAGCTCCACCCTGTCGCCGTGCTATGGGTGGGGGCAGGTCCAGTCGGTGGGGTGCCCTCAGCTGGGCCCACAGCAGACCAACTGCGGGGCCCATGGCAGAGCAGCCATGGGGCCCACAGCGGAGCAACCGTGGGGCCCTCAGCGGAGCAGCCGCGGGGCCCACAGCAGAGCAACTGCGGGGCATGCGCCTCTGTTGGGGTGCCCTCGATGACCCGTTCGGCTCTGTCCTGTTGCCTCAATGCCAGAGGCCCTTTCTTCTCCTCCTTCCTCCTCCTGATCTCCAGTATTACCGTTCCCCACCCCTTGAAGCTGGGCATTGGACGAACTTACGATGCTTGGTATAAGGGCTTGAAATCTCCCTGGCCCATTCTCACTGTGTTAGTTCAGGATATGAACTGAGTTTAAAGATTAGTTCTAGAATAGAGTTGGAGGATTTTCTCCGGTCTGCTGTATAAAGTATGTTGTTGTTTTTCAGACTCCCGGTCTGCTGTTTTTCATCTAATTTGTTGCTATGGGTTCATGCAAGGTTCATTTGTGCAAGCTGTAAGGAGACTCTCTTGGTGCTCACATTAATAGTTTGGGGTGAGTCCTGAAGACCGTGGATTTGTCCCATTGTTGCCAGGAACAGGTGGTGCTTGCTCAAACTGCCGAGACTCAAGGTGCTCCCAGAGAGAGTTCAGGGTGGTAGCTGAGTTCCGGCAACCCAGCTTGTGCTTCCTGCCTGATGTTGGAGTGAGAAGGGTGTGGAGCCACACGATCCACCTCCATCTGCATCTCCCTCCTGTTGCGGTGCTGGAGCCACCATCTGCTCCTCGACCAGATCCCTGGGAGGCACTGCGGCTCACTGCTGAGGTTCCCTGCTGCTCTCCGCTGGCAGCTGCTCACCCAGCAGAGAAGCAGAGCACCACCGCCTTGAGGCAGGCGCAGAGCTGGGCCTGGTGGGCTGTGTACTAGTTCCATTGATTCTCTCCAGGGGCTGGTTAGGAAGGTTGCCACAGGGTGGGGACTCTGCCCCAGTGGCTGTCTCAACCTCTCATTCTCACACTGGGTTCGACAACTTCTCCCGACCGCCATTGCCTCCTTTCCTGGCTGCGCCCTCCTCTCTCCAGCCCTGGACCAGCTCTTGGAACTCCGCTCTCCCCTGGCCGAGTCAGGAGGCTTCCATGAGCGTGGGCCTCCGAAGCTGAAGCTATGAATGCCGGAACAAGGGCACGGACCAAGGGTGTGCTTGGAGCGGTGACTTCCTCCTTCTCCTCCCCCTCCAACTGTGCCATGGCCAAACTCTGATCCTTTCCTCCAGCAGCGGTTTTGCTCAGTCTTTCCAAGGGCTTCAATTCCCATTTTAGATCCTTCCTGAGTTCAGTATACCCACCTCTTTCCCTTCTGTCCTTCACATGCTGCTATATTCCTATATTCCTTTGTCTGAGTGGCATTCCTCCGGGAGGTTCTCTCTCCACTGCCTACCCGGTCGCAATCTTGAAGTCCTCTTGTAAAATATATTTAGTTATTTGTTACTTTCTAGTGAATTGACCATTACATTTCTAAAGTTCTGAAATGGCCAACAGACCATAGAAAGATACCACTTTAGGCTCCTACTTGAAACCAACAGCTACAGAATACTGCTGGCTTTGATTCAGGACCACTATTACTGTTAATGTGGTGAATTACCTTGACTGGGTTTTGAATGTTGGTTGTCTTCCTCAAATAAACTCAATGTACTTATCATATATTATCCTTCTAATGTAACTCTGATGTATCAGAATAGTCCTGTATATATTAAATAAATTTCAATAGTGATTTAAAAACCTTTCCATGAAGAAATCTCTAGGCCCAGATGGCTCATAGGTGAACTCTCTCAACTATTTTTAAAAGCGTAGCTCCAAATGAGATTCCTTCTTTCTAAAGGGAGCAAAGGCCCCATTCATAACATAGCATGTAAGCTTCTTCACTGTCTGATGTTAACCTATCTTCTTTTCTTTTTCCTAACTTCCATTGTTCATAATACTCTCCCACTGAAGGCTAATGATTTCATCACACCCTGGATAACTCTAGATAATTGTTTTTCTGAGAAGCAGTGGCTCTTTTTACCTGTTATTGGACAATATCATTCACAGTTTGGTAAATGTTTATTGCATAAGTGTTGATAGTTATCTTATATGGTTCTCAGACCAGTGAATTCAGTCACTGAGATGTATATATTAAATCTTGACCATTCTTGTGTTTTAGTCTAGTTGCTAGTAAAATAGCAAAGAATAAAGCAAAATGTCACTGTAAAAGGAACTTAATGTTTTGTAGGGAAATAGTATAAAATGTGTGAAAAAATGCAAGCATATACTGAATGTATAGATGTTTTGATGATGCTTTATAAAAAATAATGCAGGGTACAAGTGAAACAAGTATAATTTTAAATTGAATAGTCCAAGTAGATAGCCCTGTCTGTTAAACTGATAATTAAATATTAACAAAATGAATGTGAGGCATGTAGACATCTAAGTGTTTGGGGAAAAAGAAACAGATAATACTAAGATGCAAGGCAGGAGCAGGTACACTGAGTTCTAGGAACAGAGAGGAAACCAGTGTGGCTGGAACTGGCAACAAGGGCGAGAAGAGAAGACAGAGGGCCCATGGGAGATGAGGAGATTATACCCCAAGTACGGTGGGAACTAATGGAGGTATTTGAGCTTAGAATTGACGTACATTTTCAAAGAACCTTTCTAAATGTCCTGAGAAGAACAACTTTGAATAAAAGTAGAATCCAGGAAAGTGGTTAAGAATTTATGGCCGCATTATGGATGACAGACAGTGGGTAATTTGGACCAGGGCAGTGGCAGTGACCGTGGGGAGAAGTGACGAGACTCTGTCTCTGTTCTGAAAATAAGACTGACAGTTGTTCACGATGGATATTTAGATGGAGGAAGAGGAAAGGAGATGACTCAGGGGTTTTCAGCCTGAACAAATTGAAAACATTTTATTTGCTTGGCTGAGGGAAGATGCTGGAATAGTAGTTCAGGTGGTGGTTCACTTTTGGCATCTTAAATTGAGAGGCCTATTGTAAAGCTTCCAGCCCCATCCCACTTCCCCATTCCTGTCCCCTTCGCCTTCCCATCTTAGGTACCTGGAGGCTCTCTCCAGTAAAAAGAAGTGAGGGATTTAACATTTCTAGTGGCAACCCTCAAATACTGAGGGCACAGTCAGCAGGACAATCCCAAAGCATGTATAAGTGGCTCCACAAAGGGTCCCTAGGAAGAGTGAATCTGTTGGCCCACAGTGATAATCTGTTTATTACTGTACCCTTGATTGACTTCTTTCTTTAATGTCCCACTACCCTACCTCCTAACATACTTCCTAGGATCACATCCCTGCCTCCTATGCAAATGAACTATCCATGCCAGACTTTATAGGCTGTACCAGGGAAGATTTCAATGGAAGTGTATTAAGTAAGCAAATTTCAATGCCCAAAGAGACAGACATACTATTCTGAAAACCATGGAAGATGTCGGAGATGTGGATATAATTGGGAGCCCATAGTCTTTCATAAGCCTGTGTTTACTCCATTGCACAAGATCTAAATATGGGTACATTACATCCTCCCTTATCTGTCTGTTAACCTTTCCACAGGAACACCAAGGTATTTACAGCAGTCTGCATCTCAGCAGATAGCAGTAGCTTGAGGAGTGATGACGCAGTCATAGGAAGTGAGGGATTCTGGGGACTTGTTTTGAATCATCATTTGCATAGACAGCATAGTTCTATTTTATTTTTAGTATTTAATTATTTGGGGTGGTTTTGGAAAACCTAATGGAAATAATAATGAAGGGTTGTGCCAAATCATCTTTTTAGTGTTGTCATGGCTTTTCAAATAATAGTTTTTACCTACCTACACTTTACCCACCTGACTTGGGATTCAAAGCATCGTTTGTATGAGGGTTTAGCTAGGGAAGTGAGCAGAGGTGAGAGGCACCTCCTTACCTAGGTCATGCGGGCAACAGGGAAGGCAATGACTGCTCACCCCCTCAGTTGTTCAACTAGATGTGAGAACAAATCATTTCTTTCCTATTTTGAGTCAGAATACCAGATAAATACAATTCCTCTTTCACAGAATATCGTATTACAGAATACAATTTCTCTTTGCAGGAAGCATATAAATTTTGAGGGTTTTTTTCTCTCTCTTTTTCTTCTAAGCAGTTATCCAGATAATTGCAAATCAACAGAATCAATATTTTTACATGAATTAAGATTTTGTCCAAATTAAATAATTAACTGAAGCACATAAAAGTGTCCCTAAGTCTCACATTACTCAAATGGTAATTTATCAATGGCTATCGTGAAATTTCTTGTGACCAATACATTTCTAAATGGTTTTCTGAAGTATATTAATTCTTCATAAATAACCGGATCCATATGTTTTTGAGACATAGTCTTGCTATGTAGTTCAGACTGACCTCAAACTCACAGCAATTCTCCTGCCTCATCCTTCTGACTGCTAAGATTACAGGCACACACCACTATGCCCGGCCATGGATCCATACTTTTAAAATGAATGGAAAATACTTGCTTTTTTATATAGCTTGCATTTCAATATTCGGCTTTCTTTGGCCAAATTAAAAAACCACATTGATCAGAGCAAAAAAACAAATTCATAAGTAGTGGGATTAAACATAGGTATTGAGTTCCTACTTTAGAGTGTTCCTTTGAAAGCCTTATCCCCGAAAAGCACGAGCATGTGAATCATTTGCATACACAAGGAATAAACCAGAATTAGGATCTTCTGGCTGGGCACTGTCTCTTCTCTGGGGCACAGTGCACACATCCAGCTCTCTCCACAGGCATGAACCTCCTAGTAGACTGACAGAGTGAATTTCCTTATATCTGTAAGGAGTTCAATTTCTTGCTTTGCTTTGTTTTTTCCTGGCCATAACTTGGGGCAACTGGGAGGGGGACTGCTCTGACTTCTCTAGCTGGTCATCTGTACACGGCTTCATGCTGCTTGTAATTTGATGTGAAGTTACATCATGAGAAGGGTACAGTGACATGTATGCCTGTCTGGGTTCCCAGAACTTCTCTCTCTGCCTCTTTAACATACCAGCAACATGTAAAATATCCATGTGATGTGTTTTAATAAATTTAAGACCTTTGTTTGAAATCTTATCAGCTAAAAACCTCAAATTTCTCCTGGGAAAAAGAAACTTTACTCAAGTTCTTTTTAAAATATGTGATTAATTTTGTCTCATTTTACTTGCTGTAGGAGATATGAATATTATGAAAAAGACAGTTGTAAAATGCCCATGATCTTGTTGTCCAAAAATACTACTGTCAACACTTTAGTATACATTTTAATTAGTAGATTTTAATTAATAAATGATTTGCTGGATTAATTAGGTTCCACTGAGTATTAGCAATTTTAAAATAAGCTTCTTGACAGAGTATTCATGGTAATGTTGTCTTGCAAACACCACTCTGCAGACTGGAGCTGCCTTCACTGCTTTATTGAACCCCACTGTAGTGAGGTTGTACTAGAACTGCACATACATGTCTGGGGTGTGTCTGCCCACTTATCTGTCTGAGTCTGGGGTGTTCATGGTCCTAAAGCATCACAGAGCTTACTGGCTTTTTCCAAGACTTGCTGCATCACCTGCTTCCTCTTGATTTGATTCCTGTGTAATTACATATCTCCAAACATGGCTAAAGTGTGCTCAGTGGTCATTTCTGTGAGTTCTTCAGTTTCATAGAAGCTACAATTAGACTTTGTCTGGGACTTTTATGATGTCATTTGAACTTGACCTACATTTGAAATTGGTGGGAAGATAATAAGCTGGTTTCATACTAGGAACATCGGACTCAATAGATTTAAAACCAAAAGTCATTGATGTCAGTTCTAGCACTTTGGGAGGCAGAGGCAGGAGGAGCCCAAGTTTGAGCTCAGTCTGGGAAACATAGCAAGCTAATGAGACCCTGTTTTTAAAAAAATGGGGGATATAGCTCAGTATGAAAATATGAAGGTCTTGGATTATAATCCCTAGTACCAAAAGGAAGGAAAGAAAGAAGGAAGAAAAGAAAAGAGAAGAGAAGAAAAAAGAAAAGATGAAAACTAGAATTTCCTTGACTCAATTCAGAAGACATTTACCTAGCACTAAACGGGAATAAAATCTCATAGCTAGCACTTTTTATTTCTTACATGGATAAAGGTTTTTGTAATTCATAATCATTGACTATATCTTTAACATTTTTTTTTATCATTAACTTATTTTGTTAGCAAGATCTAGCAAATCAAATTTATTTTGTGTTTTGTGTGACATAAAAAAAAAACCCATAGTGTCTTTGCCTGTATACTTCACCTTTTGAACTAAACTGCATGAGACAGCATAGAAATTTATAATTTAGGTTCAACATAAACCACAATTCATAAATATTCCTCAGATGAATCTTGCCATAGCACTACAGTTTCTATCACAAAGGTCCAATATGATTATAGCTGTTAAAAATCAGTTTCTCAACTGTTGCTAGTAGAATTAGAATGAAATGTAAGTGAACACTGCAGTTGACCATGAAATTCTCTCAATTTTTCTGTATTTTGAAAATGTCCGAGTACTATCACGAAAAGCAGTTGTTGGTGATGTAACTAGAACCATACTTTAAACTTCATTCTGGAACAACTGTTTCATGTCAGCAAGTGTGCATGTTAGACATCTGTCATTCAACCTTTTCTGCATTATTCTGGGGATGATTGCCATACTTAGAGCATATCCTTTTTTCTTCATTTATAAAGCTAAGATTCCCAAGAGAAATGTTGTCAGTTTTAATGACAACACTAGTGATGTGTTTGGTAGGGGACAAAGAATTTCTCATCACCATAGATTTCAGAGATAGGGTTCTGAGATGAAATTCTTTCCAGGTTACAAGTGTCTCTAAAGAGTTTTCATGTGTCTCTGTACCCTCAACCTCTTAGAATTAATTTAGACACATGATAGGCATGAAAAACTTTTGTGTTTGTTTTTGAGTATGGAGGATTGAACCCAGGGCCTGGCACATGTCAGGCAAGCACTCCACCATTAAGTCACACCCCAACCCAGAACTTCTTTATGAACATGTCTCTCCCACACCTTCACAGTTTAACAAAATACTGAAATTTGAGTGGCTGGGAACAAATACTTTCCCTGAGCTGATGTTCTGTGAGATGTTTTACCAAAAATATCTCATATGATTTGTTCTTAATGTTGGTATCACTGCCTTAATGACATACATTTTTTTCATAAATAAGAACTCAAGTCATTTTCTATCTCTACATACTGTTTACATTCCTCTTCTTTCTACTGCCTTGATTTTTTTTTTTTAAATGTTACTTCAACCCAATTTATTATAAGTCTAGAGTTTCAGCTAGGGATGCACTTAGCTCCTTAAGCTCCCTTTGGGCATGAATTGTATTCCCCATGGGCCACCAGGGTGCGGGTGGCAGAGCTCGGGGCACCCTTCCATGTCTAATGTAGATTTGTAAATGGAAGAGGGAGCAGAAGAAAAACTTAGGAAAAAAGGAAGGAAGGAAGGAAGGAAGGAAGGGAGAGAGGCAAGAAGGGAGGGAGGAAGAAATCTCCAGAGTTGTTGAAGTAGCTGTTGTGCAAAATTCCATATAGAAACTAGCTTACTAGACCACATCTCTTAACTCTGTTCATTTCAAAAGCTTTTAGGTCTTGGAGCCACACTCAGACTATCTTACACTTCTACCCCGCATATTTCATTCTCTAGTCTAGTGTTTATTTCTTTAATGTCAGCAATTTATTTCAAATGCAAATCCAGTGCTCCAAATCGCCTATAGCTTATGCATCAAACCAAAATAGGTCCATTTTAAATCATAAGTTTACTATACATTTTTTACTTGATATTACCCGACCAATGAAATATAATTGTGTCTTCTGAAATGTACCTCTGCATTCTTAAGGTCGCAAAGTTGACAGAGGGAATCTTTAGTGTAGAAATGATTTATTCTCTAAAATTTAGAGGGGAGCTAGATGGTGACATCCTGTAAGACGTCTTACCAAAAACATCCTACTTGATTTGTTCTTGATGTTGCTCATCAAGGCCCCTTACCATTTATACAATTTGGGCAAGTCACTGAGCTTTTCTGGAACAGTAGAAATAAAATTAATAGGACCATAAGAAGCAAAACCCTGACCCTATCGCCTTACTAATCACCTCATTGTAGGTCTGGTGTAAATTTCTTAATTTCTCAGGTGATTTGGAGAGACTGCTAGAAAATGGCACTCTAAATTTCATGTATCCTAGATGAATAAATAAATAAATAAATAAATAAATAAATTTTATGTAGCCTGTGATCAAACAAGAACAAATAATAAAAATAAATGATTGTCTTTCAGTGCAACTCAAATACCCAGACTTCTACGTTAGTTGCTAGTGAACTGCTAGCATTAGTGGGTGAGATAGAAAAGTATCTCTGTTTCTCTTCCCTGTAGAATGTCTAGAAGGAAGACACAGGGCAATGTGCAGTACGTACACATTCTGACATTGGTGCCTTTCTTTATGAGCTTCTTCACACCAGACCTGCCATGTGCTGTCTCTGTGACCCCTCGTTATCATACTGGAGCCCACTCAGCTCTGCTTATAGCTCACAGAACAATCTTGTCCCTGGTGTTAGGAATTTAAAGAACTTGTGTCATTCCAAAACAACAGAGGCGAAATGTGGAGACAGGCAGGTCTAGCTTGGACACCTGCGATATATTAACCTTGCGGCAATAGCTGGGTGACTTCACCTCCCTGAGCCTCAGATTTCTCCTCTAAAAAATAGGGATACTAATGTCTACCTGATAGTTGAAACATTAAATAAGAATATTTAATTGTTACACTTGATACCTCTTCATTTTTTCATGAAAATCAAGACTTCCTTTATGATTTGACTTTCCAAGGAAAGAGACCTGACCTCATTCATTTCCTGACTCACTTATGTTCCAGCCCCATATTAGTTAAGATAATAGGGCCTATAGTCAGAGCGTCCTCAATTTTAACTTCAGAGCTGCATCCACCCATTGGCTGTAATATCACAGAAGCAAGTTTCTCTAACTTTGTGAACCTCCATTTCCTCATTGGTGAGACAGGATGGAAAGATGCGAAGGTCCTACACATACAGAGATTATTGAGAGGATCAGCTTAAACGCCTCAATGAACAAGTGAGCTGGTGATATATCAGATTAAGTACAAAAGTTGGATAGGCACCCTGGGCTTCTCGTTATGTTCGCTCACTAACTCGGTCCTTGCATGGGAAGGGCCAGGCGGAGGCAATCTGCAGGTGACAGGTCTGTGAGAAATGCCCATGCGCTAGAAAGGTTATGGCTGTTGGCTCTAACAAATGGGCATCCAGATTTAGGGAGATACTGAATGTTGTCATGGAAAAAGTTCTTGTTGTCAAAAGTGAATGTGTGAGTTGGTGTTATTTAGGGATTTTTGGTATTTGGGATACTTCTTTCTCCCAAGGGAGTGATTTTGTTTTCCAGCCTGGTAATTCCATTACTGCTATTGCTTGTTTGTTAACATAGTTTTTAAAAAGCTGGAAGAAGCCATTTCTGTCCTTATTTGGTGTCTCCCACAATGAGAGAAGCATGAGTTGGATTCAGTGTTGCAAATGCTTTTCCAGTTAAATAACCTGTCTTCAAGATTGCATGAGTTTTCAAATTAAAAAAAAAAAATAGCTGGCAATGTTCCTACGTTGAAAGAAGAGGACTGTGAATAATCAGGAAAATTTCATCAGCTAATTTTGCAGAATTCTTTGGCACTTAATTGTTTTTTTGTTTCTTGTAACAAACCCATTGAAGATTTTATGGATACTGCTAATGAGATGTGAAAACTTTGTTATAGGCTTAACTTTTAAAGTATAAAAGTTGGTATTCTCTTCTTATACACTTAGAATTGAAACATTTCAATTAGAGGAGGGAAAAGTTACCCTCAAAACTAAAGAATCATTATCTTTTCTGAAAGGAAAAATTGTTATCATTTCTTGCCAAGTAACCAATCTGGGGGGCAATTTTAAAGCCAAAACTATTTCTAGCCTGGCGTGGCGGTGCATGCCTTTCATCCCAGCACTCTGGGAGGCCGAGGCAAGAGGATGGCCAGTTCAAGCCAAGTCAGGGCGCTTAGTGACTTGACAGGAAGCTGCCTCAAATTAAAAAAATAAATAAAATAAAAAGGCTGAGGTTATAGCTCAGTGAGAAAACCGCAGCTTCAATACCCAGTACCCCCCATAGACAGACAGACAGAAAGTTAGATAGGTAAGTAGATATAACATTCTAAAAAGTTTTCCTGTCTCTCCAAGGAGCTTATGAACATTATTAACAGTAATGCCTAGAATGTTACATGTTTTTAGAATACTTTTATTACCCTTTTCAGTCCTCTGAAACTGCCGTTGTTTTCAGGGGAAAACCAAATGGCTAAGCAACTGAAATTCAGCAAGGTCAAGCAGCAGTGCTGAAGGCCATATGTTCATGGCACCGCTGTGGCTCAAATCTCAATTCCTTATACTAGAGGTTCCCTGAATATTTTCCCAGTAGTGTCTCATTTTAAAATAATTCATTTTGAGGACAGGTCAGGAATTCCTCTGACTATAAAATTGAAAGTGTTTTTTTTTTCTGTGTTTGTTGTGTTTTAGTTTACTTATTAATTTATTTATTGCAACAATTTTGGCTTTGTCAGAGGGAAGAGCTAAGGAAAAGAAATGAAGTAAGACTTCCTTACATTACCTGTGGTGAAATTTTTTGCTGCCAGTTAGAAATGTCAAAAATTATAATGCTGATAATGCCTTTAATTGTAAATAATCTCCGAGAGTATTGGTGTGTTCATTTATTACACAAACATGATTATACCTTCTTTTTCCAGAGCTTTTCTCTAGGCACCAGGGACCAGGAGTAAAGCTTATAGGACCAAGCCTTCCTAATGCTTGTGATTAAGTCCACCAGGGAAGGCAGACCCTGAGGAACTGACTGGGGAGGTGTTGACAGCCACATAGAGAGAGTGCAGACTGCTGGGGAGAAGTCACATGGTCTGGGAGTGCTAGAAGGCTTCCTGGAGGAAGCAGCTTTCAAGATGAAATCCTATATCCACTCTTTCACTTGCCAGCGAATAACTAAGTTAGACCTCTTTTCACAATGTATTAATTAGTTCAGTATTGAAAAGAAAATTTTTTTTCTGATTTTTAAAATTTTCACATAATGAAAATTGGGCAATTAATTGATTACTGACCCCCAAAGACCTTTACACACACTTTAAAAAATCATATTCAAGTGTTTATTTCAAGTGATTAGTCTATGTTAATGTCAGTATTTTTAAAGAATTTGAGTCTGGAAATATCTTCTGTTGCACAGTTTGAAAATTTTCCTAGGACTTTGTGAAACACTTAGATATTTAATAAGTCTCTAATTTATTTCCCTCCCTCCTATTTTTCCCTCGCATTTTTCCCTTCAACCCATTTACCAGAGTATTTAAATGGAGCCCCATAGTGTTATTAAATAGAATGTTACAATTGCTAAGACATTCCCCAAAATACTCTATTATAAATGGAAACTATAAGTGTGTAGTAAAACATTTTTTTCACAATCCACAGTTTTATTGATCTTTTATTCTTATATGAAAGCATATCTATAGCTGATTGGCTGATGATGTCTTAATGTCTTTGGTTACACTTTTTTTCTGTTTGCGTTCTGGGGGACATATGACCAATGAGTGTTTAGAGAAGTGTAAAACACAGACCAGGATTCCCCAGTGCTCTCAAGACTGTTGAGTACCTTCAAGTCTGTTAGCCCTCTGCTGCATTCAGAACATAAAGAAGTTGATCCTCCTTTCAGAACATGGAGTAATTGACCCATAAATCAACTAGACCTACAAAAGATTAGAATGAATATGTAAAGGCGAATCAAAGGAAATTCTAGCATTATATTGCAGCTTTTCCATTTATATAAACTATAGTTGATGATCAGAATAAATTAATGTAATAAACCTTCTTAAAACCACAGTGCCTTGTACTGAATGAGCATTAGTATTAAGTGCGCAAATCTAGTTATTAAACTTCCCTTCATCATACTCTTATTAAGGAATCATTGTGAAAATAGACTTATTACAATGACACTCTCATCGCAGGTAGTTGATAAATAGCAGTCTCTAATTTTCTTCCACATTAATGTTTACTGGCTTCGAGTCTGTGACCAGCAACTGTTTCAAAACAGAGCATTATCCTGAAACCCATCTATCGCTTGTTCTGGTTTCCTGAGGTCGTGCATTTCCACATAACACAGCCCACTCATGTAACTCTTTATTTCATTTAGCTCACCCTCCCCTAGCCCTCCCCATACTTGTGGCTTGATACATAAGTAAATGAATCCCTGTGTGGATGATATTTAAATTGTTCCACTTTCAAATTTGGGAGTTTCAATCTAATTTACAGTAGTTTCTCCTGCAAAAGAAATCCTGAGATTCTGTGTCAGACACTCAAACAATAATCTTTCATTTTTAACATCTGGAACCTTGGAAGCAAAATCCCAGAAATAGGCAAGAGACAAAAAAGACACCGTAAACGGATCTCGGCAGAGCATAAGATCTAATTTATCGGCAGAGCTTGGCTATTTCACTAAGAATTTAGAGGATTAGGAATTATGTGGGTAACAAATGGAGCAGTGTTTCGATCTGAAAATCTTATTTTCATTGGGATATAAGCTTAGTTTTCAACATGTAAAAGCAGACAGTCTTGTGCATGAAACATTTCTCCTTGCCATTGAATTGTGCTTTTATTAAAATTCTCTGGAAAATAAATACTAATGTGATAGTAACTAAAATTAAAAAAAAATTTCTACTCCACTTTTTTCTATTGTTGTACCTATAAAATGAAAATTATTACTAGGTGGTTATTATACAAATGATAGCAAAATTTTATCCTAGAAAACATCTTATTTGATGTTTAAAAAATATTTTTCAATGGTCCGAATTCTCGCATCTGGGAAATACTAACCAAGTTCCAAAAAACATGACTGATTTTTATATTTAAAATCAAGGCTAACTTTGCTCATGTTTCACCTAAGACAAAAGCAGTTTGCTTCTGTGACCGTGTTGAGGCCTGGTAACCTGTGCAGGATTATATGTGACTGTACAGAAGAAACAAGAAGAGGATGAGTGATTATAAAGGAAAACGTTAACAAGAGCAGACGTATGTCTCTATCGTTTCACATTAGAAAAGGTGACCAAAGTGTTCGTTTTCCTGCTCATAATTTCACACTTTCAGCTTCATTGTTTTTAATCCTGCTTAACTATTCAAGAAGTGGGGGAGCAGGGGGCTTTGGGGCAACCATTTTAAAAAAAATAATTTTGTTTATTTTCCTTGTGTACTTTTCAAAAACGTTGGACAGTGTGAGGTAGCTTTCCTCTACGTTATTACTATGCCCTTGTATTTTATCAACTAGATATCAACTAAAAGGGCATTCTTTTAAAAATTAAATTACTACAGAGACAAAGATAATTATCAGGGAAAATACATTTTCCTGGCATTAGCCTAAATGGGAAGATAAGATTTATCTTAATATAAGAAAAATGGGGGTAATCATAAAAGTAATATTTTTTTGCCTCCAGAGCTGCCTCTGGGAACTACAGCTTTCATTTTCAGATGCCAGTATTGTTGTTTCACCTACAAAATTTAAAACAGTACTGGAATGAAAAGTACTGTGTACTGTATGGGATGGAAGTACTACCACTTGCTCTCTTGGGTCTTTGTACCCCCAAGGCCCTTTGCACCAATCCACCCCTCCAACAGCCCACAGGCTCCTTCCCTCCTTACCCAGTGGACCAGCTCTCTCATACTGTCTGGCTTTAATCTCAGATAAAGCTGCTCTCCTAAACACCAAATTGTTCAGCTCTGTATTGATTCTGCCAAGAATATTTGCACTGTCCAAGACCTGCCCCCAAGTGGAAACTACAGAATACAGGGGAATGAAATGGTAACAGTGGAATCTCACGCACCAGAGGGGTAGAGGCACCTTCTCAAACCTTCCCAAAGCACGCTGGGAAGCTGCCCACCTGTCTCGCTCAGGTGAAATACACGTCTCTGCACAAAAGCAATTTGTGAAGCACTAGATATTGAACTGGATTTGGAGAGACTGTGTTTATTTTTTAACTCTCAGGCCCTCCAGAGTCACTGGTGTTCCGGGCAGCTATCGGGCACCCACACGCTCGGAGCACATACATCAGAAGACAGAAAGGTGGAGCTGTAGAGCATTTTCTATTACTCATCCCCAAAGCTGATACGGAACCTGTAGCACTCAGAAACCCCTACTGTGCTGGATGCTAGTGCGAAACTGAGCATCATATTTAATATTTTAATCATTTTTTGCCAATTACATGCAGATTTTTGCTCTCCTTTCTGCTATGAGATAGATTGAGCTTTAGGGGTCTGGAAATTTAGCAGGTATGGTGATGTTTGCTGAGTTCAACTATTGATCAGTTTTTACCAGTTCAGAGTGGGTTAAACTCACTCTGGGGCGCTCCAAGCCTCTCTAATCTTATCCTGGCAAAGTGGAGCTCTGCCTTGGTTTACAGTGGAGGTCACCCACAGGGCAGTGTTTGGACAGGGGCTGATGGAATTATGCCTCATTGTTAACATGCAACACACTTGGTGGTGAGAAACAGCGACGACATCTGGGTCCTTTGACTCCGAGAGGACAGTATCTTGAAATATATGTTTCTCCAAGATGTGTTGGGCTTGTAAAACTTTCAAAGGGCTCTGTTTGGCTGTCATCCTTCATTTAATTTGAAAGAAGTTTGTTTTAAAGGATTTATCAGTGTAGAAACATTTCTAGGGAATAGAATATGGACAAGAAAATTGATCTTTGTTGTCAAAGTCATGCATTATAATTCACTCTCCAAGGTGACGCAGCATCTCCTTGAGGGAGAAGCTGCCAAAACCTTTGAAAGTGATCCGCCTGTTTTCTTCTCAGGTCAGCTTTCAGGGAGGAGCTGGTATTTTTGAAAGGATTAAATCCTTGTGGAAGTTTTGTTAATGACGACATCCATCCGTGGTTATAAAAGAAGCTGAAATATGGAAAACTATATTGGCAACTGGTTGTGTGAAATTTAGTCACATTTGTTGAATTTCCCAGCCATAGCTATATATTTACTTTAGTGGAGCCCTCTATTTACTTTTTAAAATAATCAGACTTAACATAAAGTTTCACCCACTTCGATCATATCTCCTGCGGTGTGTGTGTGTCTGCTTGTGTGTATTATGCTTTTCAGGAGCAGCATGTGACTATGGCTGTTTAATCAGGGCTATATTTAAAAAGAAATTTTCAAGGGAGTGTTTCTCACGTTAATAGTGAGATAAGGTCTGAGTGAAGCAAGCTCTGTTGCAAAGGGCAAGTGTCACAGCAGGAAGTCCTGGCTATCCTGCCCAGCCCTGCCTCAGCCAGCCTGCCACCTCTCTACAGCACCTACGACCACACAGAAGAAATGCCCTCCCTTAGCCACAAGTGCCTTCTGCTCCTCCAGGGGCCCTGCAGCCCCAGGGCCCTGCACCAGCTCTGACTTTTCACTGTTTCTGTGACTCTTGCGCCCCTCTTTACAAATGGCTTTTGCTTGGGATCCTCTCGGAGTCACGGCACCAGGATCATCTCCAAGAGCCAAATCAAGATTGCGATTCTCAAAGTCCTACAGGTATTGCTTTTTCCTTTTTGTATCTGAGAAGGACTTTTCATCAGCTTTAGGTCCCTTGCAAACAAGTCTTTGCCCTGAGTTGCTTGATTTAATTCCTAAAGTTGGTTAAAATGCCAGTACAGAAAGAACTTTGGTGTAGTGAACCGTGAAATAGTCTGGGTATGTGGGAACTTGCTGACTTTGACTATCTCTGAACATTCACTCTGATAGCTAAGTGGTGCACTTTAAAAAGCATTCATAGTACAGTAATGTGGTCTGGAAAAATAAGTGTATTAACTTGTCTGCTATTGAATATCATCAATATTGTCCATACTAACTTTAAATTACCTCTTTAAATATTAGGAAACCGTTCGTGTTTTACTAAACAAGCACCAGTAAGAAATATACTACACCTTGGCTTGTAGCTTGTTTCAGAGCATACACAGTTGCAAAAGTTGATATGATCTCTGTACTCTGAGTGGTAATTTTGCCGTCAAAATTAGATACAATAATTCTACATAAATATTTTATTAACCTTTTATTTCTAAAAATTTCTCTAGAAGTCATCCGAAACCTCAATCTCATGCCCTCAACACAGGGTCAGTGACTTCTGTTCTGTATCAAAGTTTAATTAATTTGGACCAAATAAGTATGAGGAAAACACAGAAAAATCCTCAATTTCTTTCTTCCCTTTGTGTTCTAGACATTCATGGAAATGAACGATTCTTCATAATTTTATTTCTGATTGGTTATAGCCTATTCCACTCCAAACCATTTTGGCAATAGTAAATAGAGGTGAAATGTTAGCATCATCTTAACAATGACGTCTTTCTTATTCAGATCAAAGGCAGTGTATTTGAAAGCTGTCAGGCCTATGTAAAAGTATGCACTAGCTTTGGATTACAACATGTTCTGATTTGTCTGCATAGGAAACATTCAAAATTTGAATTAAAATAATTCATAAGACTTATTTGCTTTAAACAGTAAGGAAGAGTGTATCCTTGGAATTTTTTTGAGAATTATAAAAATCAGAGAAATCAAATTATAAAACTCACTAGTAATTACCTAAGCAAACAAGAGATACATATTAATTGCCAGCTAAATGTGTAAATAATATTTTCATTTCAAAGGAAAATAAATACCATTTATTTTTATTAATTTTATAATTTATTAGACTTAGGAAAGTTAGTTGACTATCAAAAATTATGCTTCACATCCTATTGAATGTGATTCTCGGGCTTACTTTTTGCATCTCATTGTTTATATGCTGAGTTATATCCTAAGAACTATCAAAGATTTATGAACATTACTGTGCATATTTCCAATGGTTACTATTTCTGGGGCCTCTCCACCACTGATAGGTGTTATCATTTGAGAGCAAGTTCCTAATATGAATATGTAATTGCTGAATATAGTAAAATCAATAGCTTGATGAAATAAAGAATCTGAGAAATCTCAAGAAATGCAGTCTAAATTTTGCTGTATGATTTATGAGTATATTATGAAACTTGCCTTTGTTTTGTTCTAGCAAAGATATTTTTATGTCATTTGGTCAAGTTCTGGCCCTTTTAAAAATATAAGTACTGGTTTAGCTAAAGGTGAATTTTCCACTTATCTGAGTGTTCGTTTTAGTTCTAACAAGCTTTGTTTGTAACAAGGCTCAGAGGTGATGATGACGTCTCAAACAGCCATCCTGGACCCATCTTTGGAAACTTGAGAGACTGGGTCCCTCATTTGTTCCCTCTTCCTCTAAATCTTCACTGCTGTCATAGTAATTCATTTTTCATATGCATTTTTTTACTGTTATGCATCTTACGTTGGGCTGGAAACTCTCTGGACTCAGAGGCTCCCTTCCTCACAAAGCAGCGCCACAAATGCCTACTTGGTGGGGCACCCTGTAGTACTCTTTTAGTTGCTATCATTGCAGAATGTCTTCCTGGGCAGTGCCAACTTACCAACATGCTCAGGCCTACCACAGATTCAGAGCTGAATGGAATCAGGCATGGTGGCCCATGCCCATAATTCTAGTATTCTGGGAGGAGGCTGAGGTTGCAGGGTCACAAGTTCCAGCCTAGCCTGGGAAATTTAGTGACTGAGTGAGACCTTGTCTCAAAATTAGAAATTAAAAAAGGGACTGGGGATGGAATTTAGTATAAAGTTCTTGGACTTAATCCCCAGTACCAAAACGAAGTTAAGTGGAAGATTAAGGGGACAGGAGATCAGTTCGCCACCTGGTCTCACATTGCCAAGGAGATATGCATTCAGTTACATACTGGAGTAACAAAAAAAGTTTATAGTATAACTTTAAACTTTAGAACACCAAAGTACCATGAGTCCATGTATGTGTACACACACACACACACACACACACACACATATGTACATACACATTCACTTAAATGCTGTAATTATCTTCTGAATAGCACAGTTTATTAAATAGCATTACTGGAATTGAAGGCATTAAACTGTTTAATACAAACCTCTATAAGTATCTTCTAATTTTATAGCTTTTTGCATTTGTTCTTTTTTGTTTAAAATACAAGGTCCTTTTAAACATGCAAGTAACCTAATCTTATCTTGACCTTTCAGAGGCTTTGGATATGATTTCACTACTGAAGCAACTGAAAGAACTGGACATTAACCAACATTTCTTCATTGGATTTCTCTCATATGGTTTTTGCTTAAGAATAACATTTTATATCCAGCAAAATCTTCAAATAGGCCTCTCACCCGATCATTTCTTTGCATACATTATACTCATTCTTTGTTAATGAGTATTAACACATGGTATTAGCGGTATACATAATTTAAGCTGGAATATTTGGGGGGAGTGAGTCTACTCCCTTCTAACACTCAGCCTAAAAGAAAGCAAAGTCTATAACACATAAAATGTGGTTAGAGTCTGATTTATTACAGTGATAATGCATCATATATATTTGCTGAATGTTGACTCTGAGAGGTACTTACAAACTTATAAAATTATACAATGCTCAAAATAGATCTGAAAATAATCTTTAGCAGTGACAGTTTTTTACCTTCTCTGAGTAAAATATAATTTAAGAGAAAAGCCAACTATGAGGAGTGATCAAATAATACTGTAAATGCTTAAATTTAAAAAAAAATTACCACAAAAGACACATTGCCATGAGTCCCCCTTGAAATACTCCCTGGCTTGAAAACGTAGCCATCCCTCTTACTACTTTCTGAAACGGTTGTAGAAGTCCTCTTCGGTGACTTTATGCGGGATGATAAAATCGACAGTGAATGCTGCTGTTGAGTGGCATCCAGCAGAAAGGCAGGACCGTGAAAACATTGCAGTGTGTCCTCATCCACCTCCTCCACCAGATCTGGTGCTCTGTGACTCTGACTCTTCCCCAAAGTCAAAATGACCATCAAAGTACAATTTTGAATTGATTCAAGATACTGAGGCAGCCATAGCAGCATAACTAAAGATACTCAAAAAACAGGACTTCGAAAATTCCTTCAGAAAGTGATGTGAATGATAGGATAAGTGTGTTCAAAGTGGGAGACTATTGTGGGGGAGTTCACGGCAATGTGTCTTTTACTGTGATACATTTTTAAAAATGTAAGCATTCACTATGTTTTATGATCACAGCTCCTATTTATATACAGCTTATTAATCCCTCTTAGATTTGATACATAAAAGAGATGGAAAGAGAGGGAGAGAAAAAGAAAGAGGGAGAGGGAGAAGAGCAAACAGTAGAGGACAAAAATGAGAAGAGAAATAAGGGAATTTAGGGGATCTAGAGAGAAAATTACACACAAGGAAGCTAATTTTCCTCTGTGACTCAGAATGGAGTGCCAGCTCTGTTTAAAGTAATGGGATTTTTGTTAGCAGCAGAGCAGTGCTTACAAAGTTAACTGCTGCTTTGAAGGACGAGGCATTGACTTGTCACCTAGGTCCTGGCATCCTTTAGTAAAGTTCTGCCTCATTGCTTTAGAGAGATACTTCCCAACCTCTGTTTCACAAAGCAGAGAGGAAAATATACGTTTGTGTTAGAAAATAATGCAAGTGAATTGATGCTGGTTTAAATACAGTGCCTAGAAAATGATAGAGGTAAACATGATCTAGGAAGAAAAAAAAATCAAGGAGCTATGACACAACAAGCTTGTGAATCACAACAGCTCCAACAAGAACACTAAGAAATGTTGTATTTTTAAAATCTTGCATTTTAAAAAACATCATAGTTGAAAATTACAGTAATTTTCTGGAAAACATTAACTAGACAGTTATTCTTCTAGCGATGGTCTTGAGTGCTAGCCAGAAGAAATCACACAATTTTCTGCTTTGTTTCATATTTCAAAAAAAGAGATATTCAGGAGGACACTGTGCATAGTGACTATAGGAGAAAAATCCACCCAAGGTGCACCACATGGAGAACAGGTGGGTCCGGAATGTTCTACAGGCCAGAAACAAAGTATCTTTCAGTTTGCTTGTCTTTTATATTAATAGGCATTGTGGGATATACTACACAATTAAAAGTCTCAGGAAATCTCCCAATGTCATTTTTGGAAATTGTTCCAACATCTTTCCCTGTCCCACCTTCTAGGAAAGCTGCCAAGTCAATGGCTCCTTAAGCATGCTGAGCATGCTGGTACCTCATAGAGTTGAGGGAATAAATAAAGTCTTTTGATGGGAAGTAGACGGAAGAGAAGCAGCTCTGGGTGCAATACAAATAATCTTCCAACTATAAAAAGACACAGCAGTGTTTGCTAAAAGAAGTTCTATGCATCAGCCCCTATATTCAGAAAATTATGATGAAAGTTTTAACTTTGGAATAGAGCCTTTATCCCAGCAGTTATGAATAGGGTTTACAGCACTGCAGTCTCATAGATTCTCCCTGCCTCCACCAAAACCTAAGTATTGTAACACCAGTAGTTGTTGAATCCAACCTCCCAATGCTCACTACGAAATGCTAGCTGGACTCTACATCTTTGGGAGGAATTGAAGGCCATCAGTTGAATTCATCCATTGGGGTGTACTTTCTATGTGCCACAGAAATACTGGCTGTTACTTAGCATGTTTTTGTTTTTTAAAGTTCAGATACAGTATGTGGTACCTAACATTTTCAGTGTTCCCCAGCTCATTTCATTTCATTTCTTAGGATAAGGAAAGATAATAACCACAAAGACCATTAAATAATAGAGCCATAATTGGAGGTTTAAGAGCCAGAGACCACACACATATGTGGTCAGAAAGTCATAAGCAGGAACAAAAAGAGCTCATCTGTACTGGGCTCTTACGCTGTGCATGGCAGCCTTCCCGGTGTATGCTGCCCTGTCTCATGCATGGCATCCCCCAGAACAGCCACAGGTGCTGGTTCATGCAGTACCTTTACATCACAGATGAGGATGCAAGACAGAGAAGGTTTAAGAGACTTGACCAAGGATGAACCCTGGCCTAGGACCTTGTCTCCTAAACAGTTCTCTTGTACAGCAGATCTTCTTACTGCGCAAGGAAGGATCCCATAATGAAGGTGTGATTCTCATAAACTTGTGTCTTCCTCTGTTCAACTCAGAATCTTTCTTAAGGCAAAAAGAACACTTTGTAATTTGATGTAGAATAGTGTTTTATCATCAATTAAAATATATGTTTACTAAATAGTGTCTAAATTATCCTCTGGCCTAATTGATGACAATCTGAAATAGTGTTATGCAAAACCATCAAAAAGTTTTTTTTTCTTTTTTCGTGGAGCTTCATACTGAACCCTGGGCCTAGCACATGCTAAGCAAACCCTCTACCACTCAGCTACACTGCCAGCCCCCGAAGTACTTGTTATGTTAAAAAAAAAAAAAAGAGAATGATAACTGATCAGTGGCTTTAAGTGGACTGATTTTGTCTCTTCCTTCATATTTGGCTTCATCGGCTTCCATCTGACTCATTTTATTTGGCCAAAAACATTGGTCATGTGTTTGAATTTTATTGTCAACATGCAGTTCCTTGGCCAGCTGTTGGTAGGAGCCAGAGATTCTCCAAGCTGGACAGGTCAACTTCATCCTATATCATGTCTACTAATTGCACTTGCATTGTCTTGACTATTAAAATAGCCCCCTTTATGTTACACATTATCAGTAGTACGGGCTAAATTGGCAATGAAAAAATAACTACCCCATAGATCACTTTTATATTTAAAAATAATAACAATTGGTGACTTTGACTTTGGAGCCAAATAGACCGTTTGAGTGCCAGCTCTGCTGCCTTCTCAACTGGGCAGCTTTTCTAACTGTAACAGGCAGTTTATCATGTCTGTAAATGGAAAATTAAAATACCTATATCATAGGGTCACTGTGCAGATTAAATGAAAATATGCACTTAGTGACAGGCCTACCTAATCACCTCTTTTATATCATTTTTCCAAGTTTCCCTTATCATGGAATCAAGTTTGGCACGCTCCTCTTCTCAAGTATGTTGAGAGCCTAAGGAGCAGCAGTGGGACTGCCCTTGGTTATGGAACAGTACAATATACCTTACTTAAAGAGAGTTATCTCATAAACTCTTCTTACACATGCACGTACACACACACACACACACACATATATTTTGTTTTTTTTTTTTCCCCCTGATATGTGGTGTACAGAAGTGGGTGAGAGTTGGCTGGCTCAAGAGCCATACTGCAGAAGTTCACACTTCTATTTTGTCATTTATAGCCTTATAACTATGGGACATTAGCCTGGTTATTAATATTTATGTGGCTCTGTTTCCTCATCTCCAAAAGGGGTGTTATGAAGATGAAGTGTGTTAACCATGTAAGGTGCCTGGCACACAGAGAACCCTAAAATACATGTTAGCTATTATTAACACTGGAATATAATCTCTGCATAGCTCCTTCTGAGTATGGCCAGCACCTGGAAGGGCATCAGGCACATAGTCAGTGATTGATGTTTATGTGCTGAATGAATGAAACTTTTGCCAACTCTTTCCAGACTCCTGAAAGTGTAAGGACGCCATGTTGCTACAGTGATAGGAACAAAAGGTTAATATTGGAGGGACTTGAGGGTTCAATAGGTCAGAGTCGGAATCCCAGTTCTGTGTGCTTCTACAAAAATCTTTGTTCCAAAAACAAACTCCTTATTTCCTATCATCTGTGTTTATTTTGCCTTTTATTTAACTCTGAAGAAAGACCGTGCAATATTTAAATTTGTGTCTGATTTATTTCACGCAACATCATGGTCTCCAGGTACATCCATTTTCCTATGAATGCCTCAAGTTTATCCTTCTTTAGAGCAAAGATAATACAAAATGGAGGAAAGGGAAAAGGGATTTTAAAAAGAGAATTGAAGAAAAAAATGGAAATAGAGCTTTTGCAAATGGGAAGAGGGACAAGAGTTGGAGGCAGCAGGGAGCGGTGGGAGAGAAAGAGGACGCAGAAAGAATTAAGATGAGTTGTGTGCATGCACAAACTCCCACACCCCAAATGCAATCATTACATACCGTAACATGTGCTCATGAAAACTCTTTTTAAACATCCTTGTTCCAGTGCTTCAGCCTCTTCTTGAGTGCAAACTGCATCTCACTTCATGCCTCCAGTCAGGCTTGGCAAGAGACATTAATTGGAGCCTACTTCTTGCAGAGAGAAGAAAGTTATAAAACTCCTATTTAAATAACAACTCTAGAAGGACAGGCTTTTGAATACTAGAGAAACTCTTGAAGGTAAAACTAAGTCTGGACATTTTTATCTGGAAGTTATGAGAGAATTTTTGTTGAGAAAGGACAACTTGTAAACATTTTTGCAGAAAGCATTAACTGAATCTTTCTAGATTGAAGGGAAGTCACATCTCCAACATTCCAAACAAACTAAACAATTATCAATGTAGGCCAAACACATAGGGAAAATTCAACATTTAAATGCTCTGTACTATCAAGATAGCTCTTAGAGGAACCACACACAGGAAGGTCAAGAACTCGATGCAGTGGGGTCAAAGTCCTGATGCTCTAAGGTAGTCTGAGCTATTCACCAGCATGGAGCACTGTCAAAGTAGACTGGAAGGAAATGTGAAATAATTCAGGTGGCAAAAAAGACAGTCCCACTACAGAAGGGTTACAATGGTACTTGGAACCATTCTCATTGCCAATGTAAGAGGCACACTGTGGTTAAAACTGTGTCAGTTTGGAATTCCAATAAATGTATCTGTGTTCCAGTAAGTGCTCTTTAAAATGATATTATTGTTCTCATACTGTTAATTTTGTTTTTTCCCAACTATTACAGTCCCATTTTGTCTATAAGTTATGAAGTCAATGAGCCCCCATGAACTAATTTTTAGGTAGAGGACCCCAGCCGAGTGACCCAAAGAAGCCTTATCGGGTCAAGATGGAACAAATAAAGAACTCTTCTCACAAAAAGGAAGCATTTAATTCTGCACATTTGATTTTGCTTGTTTCTCTGGAGGACACAGCTCCTGTCATGATTTTGCCACATCGAAATGCCCTCCTATTTTGGCACTCCCCACTCCTAACTTCCATCATTTTCTTTTCCCAAACTGTAATCAAAGAGGTTTTGTTAACTTCCCCTAGTAGGAACTAAACCATGGACCAAATTTCTTTAAGATTGATTTGAACTGAGTTACTTTGAATCAAAGAAAATCCCATTGGTAGAAAAAGTATAATATGGTACATTAAAACTTGTCAGCCTCTAATACATACCTGACAATACGGTAAACTGGAGAAGACTAACTAAATGTTAAGGAGAAAAAGTGGTTTTGTGAACAGAAATAACACAGTACTTGTATTATGTTAAGCCAACTAAAGGCCACTGAAAGATATTTCAAGAGCCACAAATATATAAACCACACTCCAGAAAAGAAAGCGTTGAGGTTGTTACCATGAGTGGTGGGGTCCCTGATGGCTTCCTAGGTTCTTGTGCATGACAGACAAAATTTGGACATGGCCTGTGACAATAAGGAAAGAAGCAAAGTTTGATTAGGCAATGGGCTCTCAGATTGAGAACTCCTATAGTGAGTAGTGTTATGCCTCTGGATGAAAAAAAAATGGCACAAGCACTGAGCATTGAGTTGAGGGATTTAAAATATCATGCCAGATCTAGGGCACCTTCCACTGGGTCTTCAGAGCATAAGTAACAATATGAGTGACAGCATGCTGAGTCATGTCAGCTGTGTCTATTGCGAACGTCCTTTCCCACAATTCTTTTAGAATTGAGCGATGCAGAACGTATGAATGAACTTTCAATGAGCGTCAGGTGGAGAAAGGTTACTGTCAGTCAGGAAGGAGGATCTGACACATGTGAGTCTTGGCTTGGAATTTTGGAATTTCCCGGGGTAAGCTCAGGGCTCCTGGTTTTCCTTATCTCTGCCTCCAGGCAGTAAGCTGTAGGACAAAGGTCGGGCAGGGCTGGCCCTGGAGTAGTGCCCAGGTTCAGGTGAGTTGAAGCCACCAGCAGCAACAAGTGGAGGGAAGCTGCTCCAAGTGAAGCTTACAAAAGATGAGGCTAAAAGAATAAACTCCATAAAAACAGGAACCATTGTGACCGTGAAGGAAACACAGACGTGATCGGAATTTTAAAGGTCAGTTTGCTCCTTTAGAGACTATTTCTTCAATTCTTATAGTCAGTGATGTGCTGGAACGTGTTACTAGTCAGCAAATAATATTTGCTGACTTCTGCACCCAGAGGTCTGCCACCAACCCCTTTCAAGCTGTAGAAGTTCACTAAACGTGAATTTGACAGGAGATACATAATAACACAAATAGTGTTCCCAACACACAGATTTAGTATGTGTAAATTATCTCAAAAATGCAAATAATAGTACAATGTAATCCAATTACTTGGAAGTTTTGAGTTTTAAGTATTACCAATATTTTAACGTAATTTGTTTAATTCTGTTCATATAGGTTTAATAATTGCTGAATTGCAACGGTCAGCTCTCACTACCTGTTACAGGCAGGTGCTTGTGCCGCTAAGCTCTATCCCCAGCCCCACTACCTGTGACAGACCCTCAAGCAGACCTTTGTGCGGGAGGCTCTGTTGCTTTACTAGATACCTGCAATTTGTCTTATGCTGAGATTATAGTGAGAAGTAACATGAATGAGGTCTCTGCTCTTATAAAGCTTACACTCTAGCGAAGAATGGCACGAAATAAAGAAATTAAGTACAAATTTAGGAAAAAGAGACTGGACTAGAGGGCTTTGCTTGAAGTCAAAGAAACCTTCATCAAGAAAATGGCAATTTATTCGCATATCTTTGAGTACATTTACAGTTCTCAGAAAATTCTCTGTGACACAGAAGCCAATGCAAACATATATTGACCTCATTACTGATTTTATTTTTAATGAGATCAGACTCCAGTCTCTGTGTGAATTGGTCTTTGTCTCTCCTATAATTTAAAAATCAAAGTCAAAGGAAAAAGCAAAGGAGTAGGAGGAGAAAGAAAGGAAAGGGAAGTAGGGGCAATTTACAGTGTACATAACATTACATCATATATATTCTAAATATTTTACAAGAAAATATTAAAGTAAAAAAGTGAACAATCGACAGCAGGAATATGTTCTATAATTGTGCCACTTTTCGCTCTATATGTGTAATCATCTGTCTGTGAAATATAGATATCATAAGCTGAGTAATTATGCAGTGAACTTTTGATTTTCAAAAATAATCATACAAATTTTAAATCTTACATTAGGAGGAAAGCCAGCCAGACCAAACTCTTCTCCGACACATACATTTCAGGATGCTGCCCGTAAATACTATGTTTCTAGTGCTTGTCACTTGACCATTTTGGCAATTAACTCGTCTTTAATTGATGTGTGGATTATCTCTTGGAAGTTGCTATGGTGAAAGAATGTTACGGTGAAGTTTGTTTAGACAGAGTAAGAAAATAGAATGACGCGGAGAAGTCTAACTCTGTAGCATATCCTCCTTTTCAGGGCTTTTCTTTTCACAAAAGCGCACTGTTTAGATAGAGAATGAAAAATTAGCTGAACTTGGTTAGAGTTCTCATCCGCAGGAAAGATTTATGTCCTGTTTAAGAATCACTCTAATTGGATGACGTAAGTACATTTTCTAGTGAAAGGGGGTCGCTTTAAGAAAGGGAAAAGCTGCCGGGTGTGGTGGCACATAGCTGTAATCCCAGCACTTGGGAGGCTGAGGCTGTAGGATCGTTTCGAGTTCAAGGCCAGCCTGGGCTGCAAAATGAGCTCAAGGACAGCCTGAACTGTGTAGGAAGACCCTGTCTCAAAAAGACAAAAAAAAAAAAAAAAAAAAAAAAAAAAAAAAAAAAAAAAAAAAAAAAAAAAAAAAAAAAAAAAAAAAAAAAAAAAAAAAAAAAAGAAAGAAAGGGAAAAGCATAACGACAATAACAACAACAACAAAACCTTCTGCCATCTTTAGATTTCACTTGACCAAAGCATTCATCCCTGGGTTCTGTGAAGCATCACTGCCCTGGTCACGGATGAACTAAAAGACAAAAACATTTCATTGCTCAGATAACTGTTTTATATCTGACTGGTTCCTAGAAAATGATTTTTTTTTCCACCACAACTTTTATTAGAAAGTTCAGAATGTCTTGAGTAAAAATAATGGGGAGCTTGGCTGTGGCTGCACTGCCTCTGGTGGGTAAGTTTGTGCCCTCTGTCTTCACTGGTGAAGAGGACAGAGACTTTGCACAGCCGCTATTGTATGAATCCATGTCTGAACTCTTGCTTGAGATAATCAGGGTGCAAGAAATGCCTGGTTTTTCTTTCTAAAACAAATCCACATAGAGTAAGGTTATAGAGACATCAGGAAAATCTAACTTACAGAAATGCGAAGAAGAGAGGAAGAAAAATATTACAGGCTGGGAGACAAATTAATCTCCCAATAAATCTCTCTATTTCTGAAGTTTTAAAAATCTACTTCTGAATTACTGTAATTGGTGTAATATTTAGGAACCAAAAGAAAACACCAAGGCCAAATAAACCTTCTAGAGGTTTTATGATATGTAATAATATGTAGTGTTCTTATCACACAGATATTTCAAGCCACACATTTTGAAAAAGTATAGTTTCTACATAATAGTCACCTGTTTCAGAAAGTGGCAAGTAATTAAGAATGTATTATATTCTCTGTTAAAGTTCAATTTTTACCTGGAAGCTGTTATTAGATTCCTTATAAGTAAGGTTTTTCCATGCCACATTCCTCAGAGTCTAACTAATTCTCTGAATTCAGCTGACATTCATAGTAATTCTTTCAGGTCACTAAAATATTGTTTCTGATATATACCAAATAGCAGGTTAGAACAGCCAGTTGTTCTGTCTGTAGTGTGTGCTGTGGTAATTAAAATCCATCAAATTTATTTTTAGCTAATATTTTCAACTCCTTAAACCTTTTAGTAAATGTTCTAAAGAAGAGCAGAAGGTCTTAGCATTATTTCCAACTCCCTATTGCCCTGTGTTTGCTGCAAGGGGTAACAACAGATGAAATATTTAAACTCAATAGAAGAATAACCAGTGGCAATGATCACTCTCTAGGATAATAAGCGCTGTATTCTTTGCATGGGACTGATCCACTTGGCTTGATAGTTTGACTACAATAGTGGAAAATTATTCTGAGACAGATGGAGGAATCTCATAATAAATTAAAATTTAGGAAAATACACCAAAAGACATAGTATTGTTTAGTCTTTAATTTTTACCTTGAAAATGTTCTTTTATTTTCCTTTTCCCAATTATTTTATATATCAGAGTGATTTAATAGCATAAGTCAAGTGCCAAAAGCTGAAGAGAAACTTACACTTTTGCTGAAAAGAATAAAACAGTTTATAAATAAATATTTAACTGTGGCTTACTTTAGTGTCTTTCAAACCTGAATGTACACGTGGGTCTTTTGGGGGCTTCTAAAGTGCGGGTTCTGATTAGGTAAACTTGGGGCAGGGTCTAAGATTCTGCATCTCTAACTCCAAGATGGGCTGCTGCTGTTGATCCTGGGATCACATAGTAGTGAGAGTTTTGGATATAGAATTTAGAATGAAATTTTCAGCTAGAGTAAGCTTGCAAGTATAATGAAAAACAGATTCTACATAAAATCAATCAAACATTAATTGGTATCCTTCTAGTGGACTCCAAAACAACAGTAGTTCTTATTAGTATAGTCAAAACTGCTAATACGACTCTGCTAATAAGCCACTAACAAAATATCTAAACATTGAAAGAAAACATTTTTGTAAACAAATAGCTCCGGCCTTTAATGGTTTCTTCCTAGTGCAGTGGACAGAAATACTTTTAAGGAAATGGTACTGAGGGGGGAGATATGTGTAAAAAGCAAAGAATGTAAGTTATTTTTCTTCTTTGAGATGTTCATAATGAGGTCTCTGGAACATCTGCTTATGTGTTCAAGTTTTTATCCAGTGAACCTTATTTTTTCCATAAATGATGTGTTTATGTGGAAGAGCAGCAGCCCACTGCACTGGAAGTCCGCTGTTAACATCCAGTGAGTTCCTGACCTTTCTAGGCCGCAAGTCTTTTCATTTGAAATTAAGTGTAAGGGCTGTGCAACTACTGTCTCTGTGATGGCTTGTGTCTAGATGTGCCCTCAAAGCCTCATGTAGAGAGGTTGGGCATTTTGAGAGGTGCCTGGATCTAGAGTGTGTGATGCTGGGTTTAACTCATGTTGCAGTGCTAAGACCAAGGGCACCAGGATTAAGCACGTGAGTGCTACCCACCCTGAGTAGTCTGAATGAGATATAAGGGGTAGAAAGAGCTGCTGGCATCATCCCTTACTGGCTTGCTTTGCTACCTTCTGCCGGTCATGGACTATTTTTCTGCTGCAATCCCTGTCTGCCCTGCCACTCTGCCTTGGAGTCAGCTGATTATGGACTGAAACCTCTACAAACTGTGAGCTCAATAAACCTTTTCCCCTTTAACTTTGAATGTTGGGTATTTTGTCTCAGCAATGGGAGAAAAGTAATAAGACCATCTTCTGACAGAAGGAGTGTATGGGAACATAAGAACATTATACATGACCCAGGGTATGTGCCTGAATATTTCTCCATATACGACTCCCATATTTATGAAATCAACTCAAAGCCCAGAAATGATCAAATGATAGTCACGTGTATGCAGTTTGGTCATTCATTCTTCATGTGTACACCGAGTATGTGAAGTCTCCTAGATTTCTGAAACCCCAAACTCTAGGCCCTACACGATAAATGTTGAAATCAAGTCCTTGCAGAATTTTAAAAATGACTGTGTTGCTAACATTCTTCTGATGAATGCTGTGATGTATAAGCAAGTGGACTATATGTCGTGATCTGTCTTATATGTTTAATCTAAAAAAACATCAAAGTCATAAAAGTAGAAAGTAGGATGGTGGTTATCAGAGGCTGGGAAGACATTGGCCAAACAATACCAATTAGGTTGGAACAATAGGTTCAAAGGGTATATTGTACAACATGATATCTTTAGTTAATAATAACATATACTTGAAAATCACTAAAATAATATATCTGAAATGTTCTCATAGCAAAAGAATGATAAATATGTTAGGTGTAGCTTACATTAACTGGTTTGATTTATCCATTCTCAAGGGTATACAGATTTCAATATATCATGTTATACCCCTACATATACATGCCATCTTTATTTATGAAATATTTTAAATATAAATTTTATTAAGAGAGAAGGGATATGAAAATAAAGACTAGTTCTTTGTTTATGTTGTGGATTCTGGGATTCTAGGAAAGAAACCTTCTTTGTACAACTCCTAACTGTATTCGTGCAAAGAATGGGATATTTACATGCCTAGTTGATTTAGCTAGTTTCCTGTAAAACCACTAGTAATTTAAACTCTGTCATATTACCAAAAAAAAATTTAGATACTATTGGAGTATATTTTATTATTATAAGTTTCAATTTATACTTGAGAAAAATAAAAGGGACTAATAAAAATTGAATGAAAAATCAAGTCCCAGTATGGGTCTATAAAGTTCAAAGGAGAAAGGCTTTTGTCATCCCTTCTGAGCCACTAGACCGTAAAACATCAACATTAAAGCTGAACCCAGTCCCTGAAGGAAGACATGCAGATGAGGCAGCCTGGCTGTAGATTCTGGTATCCATCAGAGATAAAGTATGAAGCTGAGCTTTTGCTTAGATTGGTCTTGTAACAAAATAAAATGAGAGTTTATGCTAACTATATAGCTATCCATTTTCAAAGACTTTCCCCATTAGGGTGACCAGAGTTGTTTACGTCATAAGAAATATAAGAATAGCTTTTAAATACCTAATTACAGTTAACTAACAAATCATTATCTTAAAAAAAAAGAGTCTTTAGACAGTCATGAGTGTAATTCACGATTGAACAGTTATTTGTGAGTTCACGTTACGCTGCACCAGCCCAGGAACAGTGATGTATGCCCATAGTCTCAGCTCCTCAGGAGGCTTAGGCAGGAGGATTCCTACCACACACACACACATATGTCCTAGACAGCCTCTCAAAATAATGAAACTGTGTCTCAAACAAACACAAATAATCAAATCATATCTCTTTCACTTGCAGCTTGTACAACATATATGATTATTTTTCCAGCACTGGGGAATCAACCCAGAGAGTACTCAACTGCCTTGTCAACACTTTGTATTTCATTTTGAGACAGGAGCCCTCTACATTGAATTTGAGGGATAATTTTGCAGGGTACATCAGTCTGGGTTGGAAGTTGTTTTGTCTTAGAATTTGTAGTATCTCGCTCCAAGCTCTTCTTGCTTTCATGGTTTCAGTTGAGAAATCTGCTGTGATTTTTATGGGCTTTCCTTTATAGGTGATCTGTTTCCTTTCTCTGGCAGCTTTTAATATTGTGTTTC